>OY744602.1:76061684-76216684 GCA_963556255.1 Allolobophora icterica | reverse complement strand
GTAATAATAGGAATCGTAATCTCCAAATTTATAAAGCGCTACTTAAAAACAAGCGCAAGGGAACCAGCTGATTCACAAGCGCTGCGACAGTGTAAGATGGGATTTAGAGACATTAAGTGGAGATCCAAGTCCGGATGCCGGTTTGCAGTAGTGGTTGTGGTTGTAGTGGTAGTGGTCAGCGCCGACCTTAGGGGCGTGCGAACCGTGCGGTCGCACGGGGCCCGCAACTTTCGCAGCCCGAAAATGTCGCAGAAAATTAAAATGAGCAAGACACCCTAATAATAATAATAAAAATAATAATAATGAAAAACAATTTGTGTCGTGGGGGCCGTACAGTATACTCAGCACAGGGCCCGAAACATCCTGTAGTGGTGTTAGTCGCGGTAAATGTAAATGTAAATCTCCGAAATTTCTCAGCGCCACACAAAAGTCACGTCAGGGAGACCAGCTTATCACCGGCGCTATATCAAATCAAGTACGCAATAGCCATGTCCGCCTTATCCGTTGCGGTGCCAGGTCAGTATTAGTAGTGGCAGCAGCAGTAGAAGAAGAAGTAGCAGCAGAAGTAGTAGGCCTATTTGTATAATTATTTGGTAGTAGGGCCTAGCACTCAAAATAAAATAATGCTAACACTAAAATAATAGCAATTATATAATAATAGTCCCAATGTAAACTTATAAGCTTGGCGTACAATAGCTGTCCCAGTATGATTCCTTTTACTTAACCTGGTCGATTTCTAGGCCGAACTTTTAACGTTGCACACAGGGAGGGGTTCTTATCCATACAAGCAATCATACTGAAACCGAGTTAGCAGCCGCATATTTCGTCTCAGCGACCAACGTCTTCCACTAGAATTGTTTAAAGCAGCAGCAACAGGAGACGGCTGGAGGTTTTCCCTCGTGTCAACAACTTTTGGCCTGCAATTGGACGTCGGGATTATAGCAATTGTTGTCGGCCTTCTCCTCGGGGCTTCTATGCGTGAGTCGAGAGTGACAGCAGGCAGTGCCCAAGTATTCTCTTGCTGAATTTGTTTTATTTGAGAGAGTTTCTGAAAGGGTTTTCTCTGTCGAAGAATCATGCGAGCGAGCTCTCCAGCAATCAAAGACTATATTCAGTACCGCCAAGAACGGGTGCCAGAAAACTGCACAGACTCAACGTGATCCCTAGACGCAACCGTATACATGTATACATGTATGCATCTGACCTTTTTATGCTCCATTAGGACCATTACGTGCCATCTAGAATAATCTGGTACTTATAGACGCAGTTGGTTTCCAACGCACAAGCCCCAGTAAGTACTAGGATTCCCGATCCATTATCAAATTATTTTCTCTGTGTTACAAGATTGGCTTTTAGTTACAAATCTCTTTTGCTTGTCTTCGGCATTGAACGAAAACCAAGCACGGAACAGTAACTGGAAGCGCTTTCATCCTACGAGACGACCTGTAGACCCTACACGTGTTGACTCAGGTCTGTTGAAGTCATTTGATTCAAGACAACGACCTACCTACACAGCTCCATTTTAACCCCTCTGAGTAGTTCTCTTGAAGAGGCGCTATATAAATCTATGAATGAATAGCACCATACAAAGGTCTTTGAATAAAGCGCTGTGTCCTAACTTTGTCCAGAGACAATTCGCGATTTCAAGTTCGTTGAATGGCATAATTTAGCCTGTTGAATCTCATATGTTCCTATATGACTTTAATACTTGATGTACTTTAGAGACATAGACCTCCAAGTCAATTCCGTACTTACCAACAGACACATGCTCAATAAAGGGGCACAAATATCGCTGACTTGTTGTTCAAGTTTCTATTGTTTGCTTACATGAACATTGTAAACCTATGTATGCAAAGCCAATCGCAAACTAACACTTTGAACCTATTTCAATAGGCATTTTAATAGTATAGATACTTCACTGACAGTCACTATCACTGGGTTCTCAGCTGGCCACAATTGTCTACTGCAGCGGCGTAACCAAACCAACTGTGGGCATAGGCGTAGACTCTGGGGGGTCAGCCGGGTCACGTGCCCCCCCAATAATTGAGAAGCCGGGGCAATGCCCCCCAAAAATTGAGAGGAAAATTTCTTCAAAAATTAAAATAATATGTTTCAATATAGACAAATTTCTTCAGAAACAGAAAAACAGAGACACAGAAATGAAATACTATAAGTCTTAGTATAAGAAATTCATAATGAAAGCAAAGTTTTATTTTTATCTTCAATTTCTTCGATATGAAACAAATTACCATGTAAACATTAGCGTAACACCGGAAGCCTCTGCTGACTGTCCAGACCAGAGGTGAAAAAAGTTTTTTCGGATTTTGGTTTTAAATAAAAAAAAGAAAAAGAAAACCAAATTTTTTTTTTGTTTAGAAGTTCTTATCTGAGCATTTATAAAGCGCTTCTCTCAGCAGGGCTATACAGAAGCGCTCTCAACGTGACAGGCCCGTAAACAAGTAAGTCTTTAGGCAGCGAAGAGAAGCAGGTGTGATCCCCTCTAGAACCCTACTACGGACTGCAGGGGGAAGGTCATTCCATAGTGACGGACCCACTACAGCGAAGGCCCGATGCTGGGTCAGGGAAGTCCGCGATCGAGGGACAAAGAGATCAAGTCGGACGGAGGAACGAAGAGGACGAGATGAGCGGGCAGAGAGTGGTTTACACATCAAATCACAGAGATATTTAGGCGCTAGACCCTGCTGGGACTTAGTTACTAAGAGCAAGACTTTAAATCTGATCCTAGACGCCACAGGAAGCCAATGAAGTTCATTGGTCATGTATGTGGAGATATGCGAGTAACGTGGAAGACGTGCAATAAGTCTGGCTGCAGCATTCAAGACCGACTGCATTGAGGACAGACGCGTCTTTGGAAGTCCGATTAGCACCGAGTTACAATAGTCGATACGTGTACAGACAAAGGCGTGCACCATGGTTGTAAAGACAGTGGTGGATACTGACCTCCTAATGGCTCTAAGACGCCTTAGTTGGTAGTAACAGGAGCGGGTCAGCAGTGTTAGGTGCTCAGTGAACGTTAAGGCACTGTCAAGTGTGACACCCAGATCACGGACACTAGAGGAGAAAGTGAAGTCAGGAAATAGTGAGGTCAGTAGCTGGAGGTCAAGTTTTGACAATTGCTGTTTGGTTCCAAACCAAATCAATTGGGTTTTTGATGGATTAAGGCTAAGTCTATTTGCCATCATCCAGAGGTGGAGATCCCGTGCTAATGACTCCACCCTACCCACCATAGAGATCTGCTCAAATGGTGAGCCATGTACTAGAGCTTGAATATCATCGGCATATAGATGACCCGAAGCTAAGTGTTTAGTCAAAACAGAAGGGATGTCTGCAGTAAAGAGAATGTATAAAATGGGGCCCAAGACCGACCCCTGCGGGACACCTAGGTCAACCCTAACCCACGGTGTTCTAGTGTCACCCAGGACAACCATCTGCGTGCGGTCAGAAAGATAAGAAGTAAACCAATGGAAGGGAGTGCCACATAAACCAAATGATAGATGCAGGCGCTGCAGAAGGAGCTCACGATCCACCATATCAAAAGCAGCAGAAACATCAAATAGTGCAAGGAGAGACAATTGAGATCTATCAATAGCCGTGTATATGTCAGAGAGGAGTGAGAGAAGAACAGTTTCAGTGGAGTGGTGACCCCGAAAACCAGATTGAGTTGGAGGCAGGAGTCCTGATTGTTCCAAGTAGGGCACAAATTGAGCAGCAACAAGTCTCTCAAGAGTTTTGGATAAGTATGACAAGTTGGAAATAGGCCGGTAATTTTGACAAACATTAGCATCTAAGTTAGGCTTCTTCAGTTTTGGAAATACTATAGCACGTTTCTGTGATGGTGGAAGATAACCTTCAGAGAGTGACCTGTTTAACATATAAACAAGAAATGAAACAATGTCATCAAGTACATTAACAATGATGAACGGAGGGAGCGGATCCAGCTCACAAGACTTCTGGTTCGAGGAACTGATGACCCGTCGAAGGTCAGCCTCAAGGATTGGGCTGAAACCGTCGAATTTACAGTCAGTACGAGAGAAATCTGGTAGAGGAGAATCAGCAGTTGAAGCACGGAGACCCGATATCTTGTCCGTCACCATCTTGAGATAATCATTCGCAGTGAACGCTGGAGTGGTAGATGAGCGAGAAGCACGACCCAGAAGGCCCGATATAGTGGACCAAAGGCGTTTCGGATTCTTTCCATCACGGAACACCAAGTTCTCCCAGTATTCGGACTCTTTACTTCGATAAAGCCGATGGAGTGCTCGAAGCTGTGCGATCCATGTAAGGCGATCGATGGGGTCCTTGGTACGCCGGTATCGTCTTTCGAGACACCGTGTACGACGACAAAGGTGGCGACATTCTCCATCGAACCATAGGCCTACTGCAATTGGGCGCAGTCGTGTCTTTATCTTACGTGGAGGTAGCAGCCTGTCTAGCAGCTCACTCATCGTATTGGTGTACAGGTCAAAGAGTTCCATTACAGAGAGTGCATCAAGGGATTGCAGATCCGACGCTAGTTTCGAGCGACGAATTTCTTCCTTGAGCACTTGGTAGTCGAGAGACTTCCATCCCCTCACCAAGCGGATGGCGTGTATGGGTTGAGTGTGAAGGGGTGGCAGGGTTAGTTCCACCAGTGAGTGGTCCGATAACGTTAGCGGATGGACGTATAAGTCGTGAACAGGCACATCATCAGTGGTGACGACCAGATCGAGTATCCCACCCAAAGAGTGGGTAGGCTCCCGTACATGTTGGCTGAGACCAAATTGCGAGAGGAGTTCCAGAAATCGCAACGAGTCAGCGTCAGTGGCATCTTCTAGGTGGATATTGAAATCTCCAAGTATTATCAGTTGACTATTTCGAGTGATGAGGCCCTCAAGGACAGATGATAGCTCATCAAAAAACTTCCCGGTAGGAGCAGTAGAACCCGGTCGGTAGACAGCTAACAGCGTTGACGGACCGTGAGACGTAGAGAGGGTCATGCAGAGCGCCTCGAATGTCGTAATCTCCATGTCGAGTTGAATCCGAGATGGGCGAAGCGACGATCGCATGTAGATGGCAATACCTCCGCCACGAGCTGCACGGCCATCAGGATGGGGATCCCTAGGCCGATCTTGTATGGTATAACCAGGCGGAGCGGCACGCAGAAGAGGCACATCATCCGAGCAGTGGTGCCAACTCTCAGTGACAGCCAGCACGTCCAGTTGTCTTTCCAGAAGTACATGCGCCACATAAGCAAATTTGTCAGTAAGCGAACGGGCGTTCCATGTGGCCAAGCGAAGTCCAGAGGTTCCCTTGACAACGGGGATTTCCGAGGTAACTGGAACAGTAGAGGCCATAGCTGGCCTATCGATAGGTGTGCAGTTCAGTTTAGCCAGGTCAGGCTGATCAGGTCCATTCAGAGATCTTAATAACATTGATTTAAGGATTTTTAATTTTCGGAAATCGCAACTGAATTAAACTGAGTTGGAGCTCTTGTTAGTTATGTCTTAATTGGCCATTTTTCACGATTTTTATGATCCGAAATCCGAAAATCTTAAAAACAACAAAAACTATAAAAACGAAAAAAACGAGAAAAAACCCCAAAATGCAAACTTTTCATCTGGAAAAAAAATTATTTTTTGCCCCTCTGGTCCATACCCCTTGCCCCACCAATATTTTGGACAAGTTTACGCCAGTGACTGTGGCACTATAGTGAGTGTGGCTGTCCAGGATATAACACAATTCTAGGCAATTGGTTGACGGATTCTTTTTATGCACAAGAAGCAGAAGATGATACAATTACGAGGTCTGTTCTTAATGCAGCAGAGACGTCCAGTTGGCTAGACAGCAAACAGCATAATTCATTTGCTAACATTACGAATGTCAAGAGCAGTACACACTTCCCCACTGCAATTGATATTGGCCTCTTTCTATCGGCGTAATAACTGCCAATATCTCACATCGCTGACCAATATCACGCTGCAAATGCTTTAGACTAGAAGCACTCCGGATGTAGCCAACCCTAATCCAGTCATATTTTCCACTGCCATTTATTTTAGACACGTATTACGGGAACCAGGTTCAGATAATCCAATACAATACAGCTGCATTTGATATTGGCATCTTTCCAGAGTTCAGAAGTGCACTTTGCGACCATGCAACAGAACAATGATGGCACTGAGCAATTAAGTGAAGGACTTGCTCAAGTTCTCTGCATAGTACCTGTCTCAGATGAAGTCGGAACCTGTACTCTACGCGTTACAAGCCAAGCGTTCTAACCTATCGGCTACCGTCCCCCAATAGGCCCTCCCATGGGCCAGGAATTTCGCAGCATCAATTAAGGGACCCCATCTAAATGTATCTAAGTATTTAAATTGTAACTTTTGTTTAATTCGGTATATTAATTACGGGGCACACAACTAGACTCATAATGTTTTTGCCAATATAATATTACATTTTTTCCCTGATTGACGTTGGACAAAAAGAGATATTTGTGCATGAAACGTTGCGATAAGAAAAATCACTACCTAGAATATGAAGCATCTCTGAAGTTTCACCAAAACATTGTTAAAAATCACAGCGTTAGGAGTAATAAATCGTTTCATTTGATCGCTTTAGACAAATTAGTTCAAACTATATTAGGTCAACAGCAGCGCTCGTGTGAGGCACTTCAAATTTAATGTCTAGATTACTAACTATTCTTTTAGAACAATGTGTTACCTTGGTGTAAGGGTTGATAACGTAGGTTAAACAGATGAATGGCATGACGGGCAAGATGGCTAGACTGAATGCCAGCTTCTGAGGCCTTGACAAGCTCTGAAGAAATGTCATCTCTTTACCATACCAAAGGTTGACCATATGCTGCTGACAGTTCGGATGAGCAACAAACTGCAATACCAGAGTATACAGTACATTCAGTCTTACCACCGGTATCATATATACACATGTGTACATACATAAAACACGCGTGGTATACGACTGAAGACGCACGCATACATATATATTTGTATGCACATTGAGACTATACTTTAGATATAGTAAAACAACCAACACGTGTTCCTCATTCATATCATCCTGGACTTATTTCCTCCATAGACTGTGTTCGTGTCTTCTCGTATTCCCTTCTTGTTTTCCGACCGGAGCCAGTCTGGAATTTGACTTGCACAGCGATGCTGCCTATAGCATAACGACCATCGACTGGTGCCTTGAACCTTATGCAGTGGCACTGTAACAGTTCTCAGAATGTTAAATCAATTTATTTTAGATTAGCCAGTTTCAAAGTTCAACGTCGTCTAAAGGCGACAAGGCTGTTGAACAAAACCTAAAGAATGTATTTAGAATTCAATGTTAGTTTCTGTAACTCGTTCATTCATCAGTTTGTCTTCCAAAAGCAATGTATGATTTAAACAAACTTTAGAAATGATGACGCTCAATAAGACAACATCACGACACATTGCGTCTACTTTTCCATTTAAAGATAAAAATGTCATTCTCGCTTTTGAGCATATTTTGATGCACGTTGTCGCATTGCAAGGAATTATTTGCTACGACGACTAGTCGGAGTTAGAGAATGGCACACGGTTGTTCTGGTTTAAAATATAGCTATTTGTAAGTTGTAGTATAGAAATATACCACCTTGTAGTATAGTGAGAGTGGGTAGTATGAGTGGGATGAGGACTAATGTCTATAAAATCGATGATCCCAATTTAAGCTATCTGTATGTTGACCTTTTTCTCGTTGTATTGGATGGCGAGACGCAGCCTGGCCAGTGGGTCTTGGTTTTCAGAGGTCTCTTCACCGAGAACGGCCTCCACTTCCTGAGTCCCTCGACACAGATCCATCAGTTCACAGGCGAAGTTCATGCACTGTTCGGCACAGTCGACGTATTCCGTCTGCACAGAAACATAGAGCAAAATATACGATGACGAACCTTATGAGAACATATGATGAACCAATCAACGACAGCATAGGGAGTTTAACTCGCTCTGCAATTTAGCAAGTAAGTAAGTAAGTAATTATAGAACGTAGGTATTTAAAGAAGCATATGGAGGTTCGAACGATGCTACGGGTCTACTCTGCTAAACAAAGAAAGCGAGGGACGGACAGCCTACAGACAGAGAGTCACAGAGAGATGGTCAGTCACACAGAGAGCTGGACAGAAACAAAGACGCATGGATGGATACGAGGCAAAGACAGACAGAGATCCAACTGTGACTCATGTGAACCTTGGATTAGAATGAAGCAAACCAAGAGATAATCCGTAGAAAATAGCTGCAAGAATTATAGCAAATAAATGTTTAGGCCTAGAATAATGATTAATTCATCAGAATATGGTCGACCATGATCGTCAGTCACCAGTTTTTCTTGGACTTCAAACTAAGTTCCAGGTCTTATAGAACTTAGTACTTTAAAACGTTGGGTTAACAAGAAAGTCTTGCAGGTTGCACAAAATGCCAAAAGGTATTAGATAAATAACACCATAATCTGCATCCAAAATAACACAGATGTTTCCTCTATATATACGAGGGATGTCACGTGAGCTTCTTTCGGGGAAGCAATTCACCTTGAATTCCTTTTCCGCTTCTGCCACCTGCATCATTTCCTGTCGTAGTTCAAAGGTCGTCGTGATCGGATCTTCGCTTGAGAGCGCCATAAACGCTGGACTGGACAGCGCTCGGTAGGCATTCAGGCGTGACAGAGACCTCTTCAGCGAGTCGGAGTTCTGCTTGACCTGGCAGTCGTGGCATTGACAGTAGATGGCATGAGGTCGTTCTATGGTCTCGTGTCGTGACAGGAAGAGCTGAATCAGCTCGTGATCGTTGCGGTGAGCGGCCAGCATGAGTGGAGTGACGTCCGGCGAGTATTGATGGTTCTCCGTGCGGAAGTAGCAGCTGTCCGTCATCTTGGCCGATCGACGACGGCTGATGAAGTTGGGATGATCGGCGATGATACGGACGATGTCCAGCGATCCCTTGCTCACGGCGTGCAGCAGCGCCTCTTCCACGCTTTCCATGTCCAGCTTCTCCAGCAGTAGTTCTATGCACTCGACGTTCTCCGAGTCGACGGCCAGATGGAGGGCGTTGCGACCCATGTAGTCGACGCAGTTGACGTTCACTCGGCAGCCGCTCCCGTCTTCGCTCGCATCGGCCGCCGCCGCCAGCTCCTTCAGCGCAGCGTAGTCGCCCAGTCGAGCCGCCTGCAGGTATAGACGTTCCTCTGTCTGAAGCTACAACCAAAGACAACGATCAGTATAAGTTGCAGAGGTGGTATCACATCCTTCTTCGATCTGTAATTTTCAGCTGGCTTATCCATTGTAGACATGCCTCTTTCCGTCTAAGTGGACTGGGTTTCTGGTTCTGATCTGAATACGGACTGATCATTTTCTATTTGCCACCGGTTGATGCATTGTGCAATAGACGCCGACTTTCTCGAGTTTCCTAATTGTTAGTTATCAGTGGGTTTTTCTGCCGGAACGCTCCGAAACGGCGTTCCGGTAACTTTTTCAGCTATTGAAAAGTAATTTAGTTATTGTAGTAAAAGAATAATTAAGTTATTTTAATTTAATCTCAGTGTTTTCTGTGTTTATTAATATGTATAAAATAATTACTTTAATATTGCGCATTATAACATTATGGCAGTAATACTAGTACTATGCTTTAGCATAAAAATGCCTCTGTGGTCCACCGTACATCGAATATTCCCGTTGTGTCGTCCTCGTGTTTTTAGCGTGAAGTAAACAATAGAACGTTTAAGATAATACACGCTTTCAAACTATGTGACGTCAAAACTTTCTTGGGGAGGGTCTCACCAAGACCCTTTCCAATCCCCGTTTTTTCTCGGGTTTTGCCCTCGATTTAGCCTTTCCATAATTGTTCAACTCCGAAATCTTTTTTCTAGAAAAAGCCCTGTTTATTATTATTATTACTACTACTACTACTGTTTCATCGCAAATGGCTACTGCAGTTTCCTCCCGCAATTGTAATCTAGATGACATGACTCTAGGCTGGAGTGCATTTACGGTGGCTACTGATGCCTATGCCAAATTCTCATTAAGCGGATGAAGTGGACCTGACACTCAACTGTGCCAATGTGATATTATAAATACTCACAGAGTTGACCCGCCGCCACCGTAGAACAGAAGCATCACTTCTTGGAGCACCTCTCTCGGTGGACAGAACTCGTGATGTTGCTCTGGAGATGCGCCGTAAAGAGCTTTCATTTGGAATTTTACGACTAACCTGTGAATAAGCTGAGCGACTGTGAGTAAGTTGGTTCCCGCGACTTCGCATTTTTGGCCTCTGTAGAAATGTCGAGATTACGATTACGGTAACTAGGCACGATGTCATAATATTACACTTATTTCGTTGTTCTCTTAGTGAATCTACGATGTGCCTAGGACCAATACCTCATTCAGAAGGACATACAGTCTTACAGAAGTCCATAATGTACGCCTATGTATGTATCCGGAGACTTACTGTAGCATCTTTCAGGTGCCTCACAAAAGCCCTGCACCAGAGGTTGCGTGTGCTGCTGCAGAGATAGCAGCTAAAAGATAGCTCAACACAATTCCATTTTGTCGTCATACCGCGTTCTGCCCTTGGCCTTAGAAGCTCGGGGCCCAATAAATCAATAATGATCTTGCTTTCATCAACTGTCTCGGTTATCGCTTTCAGCAAGTCTCTTTCCTCCATCAGCGCTTATTGCCGCCATCTAGCGTTTCAACGCCGTCGCTAATTGCAACGCCTTTTCTACCCAGAACTTTTCAATCCGCGAAGACTATTCATCGGAGAACAATAGATGGGGATTTGATCCTCACAACCAACCACGCGTTTTGTTTTATTGAGAAACTAATTATGTAGGTGATGACGGTTTTTGGGTGACCTTTATGCTTTTGCATCTTCTTTTGTTAACATGCGTGATAATTAATAAACGCGGAGGCATACAGAGTAGGCCTTGAGGAGATAAGGAATGAAGGACGTAGGTCGCGATGACTCGTGTAGGGCTACTAATATTGATAAGCAATTATAAAAGACCAACGGAGCAGCCGTGCATGTCTAATAAACCTTGCAAGCCACAGACACTGGCAACCTTGAACAAGCATCACTGCAGCACGAAGCATAGCATTGGAAAGGCGTAAATATAAAATGCAATTATAATTAGGCTTATCAACGCAAAACAAAGATTGTACGCACGCTGCCTTATCGTAACAGATGTTCAGTGGCTTTTATCTCGTTAGTCTTTATTCTGCGCATTTAAATACCGAAATAAAGCTAGATATGTGTTATTATGCAATAACAAATGCCTTTGAGTTGGTTTTGATTGTTTATTGAGATAATCGCCATGTAGAAACAATCTATTCCTACTAGTCCGTTACAGCAACGCAAACAATCTATTCCTAGTCCGTGACAGCAACGTAAACTCCAACAATTGGTTCATGCTGATTTCAGTGCGAAACAAGACAAAGTACGCCAGCAAAATCTTACAAGAGGCAGAGAAATAAAAATTTTAAATCAACCCCCAATATCCACTGTTCTTGCCTGCGAATTTTCATTAGAATCATAGGTAAAATATGAATAGACTCCTTCTCAGAAACCCTGTAGGACTGGGAATATGAGAACACTTCAACGCATATCCAATCTAATTGGTAATTGGTTCCATTAAAAATAATTGATGTATGCATGAGTAAGACAGCCGCAAAATTGGAGCGCGTGCCATGCACACATATTGGACTCATACTTTCAGATATGGCGTAAAATGTAAATGTACAGGTTTTTCTATAGCAACCGTCGTCAGCCTCGACCATGATCATTAATCAATGAGTTGATCGGGTGAGAGCTTTCACCACCGCTGCCCGTTTGAATGGCCGTCGCGTCCTTTATGTATGCAGTGCATCATGATTCAATCGCCAATAAATTAGTATTTTGCTCCCTGGTGTTTGAAATTCACGGCGAATGTGTAAAGACATATATTGTCGAAATATGCAATCCACATTTGAATCGAAAAGACAGATATTCAACCATTATTTCTTCATCATTATTTTTTCGTTTCCAAGATGAACCTGAACTGCTTCAATTAGTAGAGTGTTTTAATTATAGATGACCAGCACTGGCGGCGATCTTGTTTGACAAGTGGGGAGACACAGGACACTTATGAACTGATCTGGTCAAAAAAGAGACACGCACGAAAAAATTTGTTGACCTTTTTGATGTTTCTTCAAAATTTAGGGGACAACTGTATACTGTGTCCCCCAACTTTTAAGGGTGGGGGTCTTGTCCCCTCCTACCCCGGATCGCCGCATATATGATGACCGGGTTGTTTGCCCTCTTTGTATACGTTACGGGCATTCTTGCCGATATCGTTTTCATAGACTTCGCATATACATAAATATATGTTTCTGGATATTCTATAATGCCATTTACACGCCTCTGAAAAAGCGCTACAGAAATTAACATAACGGGCTGTCTAATAAAGAAGCTCGTCGAAGGATCACACACACCGACAGCATAGGCATATACAGTGATGATATCTCGTTGAGTTTAATACAACGATGGTCATATCGTTCAGCGTATCGTGTGAAGCAGTCCATCTGAGTGCTAGAACACAAAAGGCCGCGGTCGAGAAACCTTTGTTTAATGGCGTCAACTGATGCGATAACCTTCTGTCGTTCCATCTCCAGCAACACACACGATGATGGCTCACCATGCACCACCGTCGGCGAATAGTACCATCAGTACCACTACCACCACCACCACAACCACCAGCGGAGTCCACCGTATCACTATAGCGTCAACATCGGACGCAAATGTTGACAGAAACAACGTCAAATGCCTCCAGTAATAGTTTTCTGGTTTGCATTTCCCAGGCAGCGTGCTGTGCGGCGGCGTAGGGCCTACATCGAGTCAACGTGTCGCCACGTATGGGTTGGAGAACGCGAAGATGTCAACTTCATATATTCCTCCCTTATGAGCAACGCAATCTACGACATTTGCCTTATCCGCATCAGCACGCCGTACCACCCGTCAAGGCCCGCTCCCGTGGATACAAACTCATATATATATATACGATCTATAACGCGCATACGATAACCTATATTTTTAGGTATACGCGTGACGTCCATTTTCCAGGCAATTGGCCGTTCATCAGCCAGGGCTCCATATAAATGAGCATAAAACGGTTCCGCTACACGCTGTGCAAATATTCATAATTGTTTGTTATTCCGGCGATGGCGAATTATCAGTCGCTCCAACCAACAAACCAACACATGGAAATCTCATGCATGCAGTTAAGTCGCCTCCTGGTTGGACGCTGCATGGCTCACGTCATTCACATTTACACAGCGGAGCGTTCCTGATGGTGATAGGAAGAGAAAATGGCAGGGAGTCGGGGAAATTGCGTTGCAAGGATCGTTTCCATCGGCTGCTTGCAAACACATTTCAGACTTAATAACAGCCGTTTTCGTACAGGACTGAGAATAGACCGACGTTTGAGATGGACATTTGTAGCGCATGACAATTACGAGAATATAGACGAACCAACAATGACTCATCAAGTAGGACTAAGCACCAGAACAGACTTTCTGACATATTAAGATTGGAAAACATACAAAAATTGTAATTATATCTGTTCGTATATTGTTTCACAATAAAATGTTTCCTTTATCATTCATTATTTACTGTCATCAAGAAAATAATTCAAGAGCCTCGCAGCAGTATCGAATTGGCATGGATCACTTGAAGTTTAAACAATTTTCTTAAACTTAAAATGCATTTCATTGAAACTGAGACGTGTATGTGGTAAATGGATAACCCAGTTTGCAGCGAGACCTCAACCACTGAAGTGACAGGTTCAACAGCGACATCGACTGTAAAACGTACGATGCTCTATTACTATTACTGGTGGTGTTTCAATGAAATGCATTTTAAGTTGAACTGGTTTGACCTTTTATCATAAGCTACTTTCAATTGTATATTAGGGGTGGGCGATAATCTATAATGGTTCAATCCCCACCAGCTATAAAGAGTACGATGATCCCAACCTATCAGTGGAAAGATAAGACGGCGAGGGAGAGGACTAGCCGCCCGCCCTCATATTCCGTGCTAAGAAAAATGAAATCGTTAACATTCCATACTACGACTGCCACAGGGCTAGCTTAATGTATTGCTCTTCTTCTTTAATTGTATACTTGGTCTTCGTCGCTGTCGTCGTGTAGATGATCATTGTCCCCATCGCGTCATTGTCATCATAATGAAGCAGAAGAGCAACGCCCACATATTGGCAGCTGCAGCATCGTCATCATAAGTATTATAACCAGGAAATTGGCAACCGTTCTGTCAGCCACGTACGTCATACATGTTGCCCATTCGTAGTACCGTCATTTTCGTCATTCGTCATCACCGTAATTCTTGTCATAATCGAATTGGGAATTGGTCGTTATCATCATCCTTGTGGTCAAAACAAACATAAACGACTTTGGCCTTGAATAGCGGAAAAGGTTTAGAAGGCACATCAGTTAAAAAGAGTACAGGATATATATATATATATATGTGTGTGTGTGTGTGTGTGTGTGTATATATATAATATATATATACATGGGCGTGTGTGTGTGTGTGTGTATATATATATGTGTGTGTGTGTGTGTAGGTGTGTGTGTGTGTGTGTATGTGTGTGTGTGTGTGTGTGTGTGTGTGTGTGTGTGTGTGTGTGTGTGTGTGTGTGTGTGTGTGTGTGTGTGTGTGTGTGTGTGTGTGTGTGTGTGTGTGTGTGTGTGTGTGTGGGTGTGTGTGTGTGTGCATCGTAAGAATTGTCTTTGTCCTTCAAAGCAGAAGCTTAATGCATCCTGCACGTCTACAAGCGGAAGGGTTTTAAATATAGAAGGAGAGAGGAAAGCAGAAATAGACTAAGAAATCGACGGCCAAGACCAAAGTGGATTAAGAGGATTTGGAAAATCGATGTAATTTAAGAGTCAATCTTACATATATCGTATTTGAGCTCGCATTGGCGGAGGGAAAGGCGGAACTGGAGAACGGTCGGCATTTGGGTGACCATATACTTGTCCTACCTGCGGACGTCATTTTGTTACAAGGGCGACGACAGTGGCATGCATGTATGCAAGCCCCGCATGGTGGGGATTTGCATCCCAGCATGATAAAAATAAACTTCAAGCAATTATAAGCAATATGACTTGGCAGAGGTACCTGCCGGAGGGTGGGCCAACGTTTGATCAACTCTGTAGGAAGGCGGATGTTGGCCTTTTCACGGGGGTCTTAAACAACCCTGGTCATGTACTACACAAATTGCTCCCACCCAAGAAACCTAAAAATTATGTTCTCAGACCTCGGTCTCACGATAGAGTGCTTACTCCACTGGACAATAACATGAGGAAAAATTTCATTGGGAGAATGCTATATTCATATTGATTGTGATGCTGTGTTTTTTTAACTGTTGTATTTGGTATTGTATTATTTGATGTATGTACATGTACACTGGAGTGTTAATCTCTTGCAACCGGTTAAATAAAGAAAATACTTACCTACTTACTTTACTTACTTGCTTATTTAATGAACGATCGTTATGTGCGATTGCTACAAGCGCACATATGATTTAGGTAGATTTCTTGCAATGGAATATAAAAGAACTGCATGGTTGGTTTCTTGAACAACTTCAGAATGCCTCTTATGGCGATAGTTCGACGTCTCGTAACGGAATCGACATGAATCTCTGCATCGGATGTCCCTTTATAGCAATTTCCATTTATCCCATCGTTTATCACTGCAGTCAAATCGCCACGAGCGATTGTCTCTTTGTGTGTGTATTTATTGCGTCTACTCATTTTATTGTGACGATATGGCCTATGGAAAGACTTCCTCTAACATCACGGTGTGCTTTGTATGGAATGATGGAGATTCAGTCTTAATATATTGGTTTTTTAGCCAATCTGTCCTAAATCGTTCGGTTCTATGATTATCGCTATAGGACTATCGGTCATTGGACCATCGCTAATAGGACTATCATTCATAGGGACCATCGCTCATATATGCTCATAGGACTATCGCTCATACGCTATGTTATTAAAATAATATATGCGGATCAAATTTATCAAGTAATCAACTAATCAACTGCTCCAATTGACCTCACATAACTTTACAACTATTTGTGAACTAATTATATGCAGATCCGTTTTGGACATACATTGATTATTAAATTGCGCATATCATATAGGAAACAAGCAAGTGACTTCAAAATAAGATTCAATAACTGTTATACAACAATAATACTGTACGTAACAACAAACGGTAGAAATAAGCTGTAACAATAACAACAATGCACTTCAAAGAAGAAACGTTTTCCCCGTATTGTATAAGAAAGGCCATGAAATGATAGCGTCAAGAAGAAAGCCTCTGTACGTCACTGCATGTAAAGAAGAAATCAGAAGTAAGATAATATAAGAAGTGGAGTAAGATACTTTTGTGATAGCAAGTTTTGTAATGGATATGCATGGAAGGTGAATTCGACATCTGAAAGTCAGGAAAACATATTTAGGCCTATGATTTGCTATAATTGATCGCGGTGTATACGAGCGATAGTCCTATGAGCGAAGAGCCCTATGAGCAATGGTCCTTATGTGCGATGGATATAATTATGAGCGATAGTCCGTATACCACGTAGTTCGCAAGTTCTGTGTCTAGCCGCTATCAGATTATTTTCGTTTTGACATTCTATTTAATCGCAAAGGTTGAGTAGGCCCATATACATGGACGGAAAATCCAATGGGGCAAGAATAAGGACATTCGCTGTATATATGGTCCAACAGTTTGTTATGCTCTGCCTGCTGGGCTCGGGATCCTGTTACATCGCTGGGGAGCTTTAGAAAGAAGATGTTGAAGACTCACCTATTTATTATCTTAATATAATAGCTATTTTAGCGCCTATTTGTTTGGTCCATTTAATTACATTATCTTGCGCTTTGCAAATTGAATGATAAGGCTAATAACAAATAAATGGCGACTACTTATAGAGCTATCTCTATAAGCTATAACAAAAACATATATTATAGGGTCCAATAGTCCTACTGACTAATAGTGACTGTATTATAAAAATGAACCACTCACACTGCAAACTTAGTAATAATTTTACTTGCGACCAATTAGCTGAGTCAGGCTTAGACGGTTGTATCACGTAACATCTATGATATCGTCCCAGAGGAGAGAGTGCCGGTGACAACTGATCAATAGCTACTGGCCAGATTTATTCTGTGGACAATCTCGGGAGGAGTGTAGGCAGGCTGACATGCTTTATGGTTTCTAACATGAAGCATGGAAACTCTGCAGGTCAGCTGATTTTAATAGGCTAAATATGCCAGCAGTTGTAACATTGAGAAATTTAAGTTTAAAATAACAGGAAGTGCTAAGGAGACATTAAACTGTTTGTGCGCGAGGAAGATAGAGAGAACATAGTATTTAGGCCTAACAGGCGTATACAGATTACGATAACCACAACAAGGTTAACCAATGTCGCTTATCATCACTGTTTTCTCGGTAGGAAAACCATGAAAAAGTTGTCTCCAGTTGTCCGATTATATTTTCCATAGTCGAACTAACAATATGCATGTGAATACAAGACTACAAATATATATGCAATGCACCTCGCTTTTATAACAAACGCATATTTAAGATAACCCCTGTTATAAGTTCATTATAGCATATATTATATACAACAAGTTTATTATATTTGTATAGCCCATAGCAGATATACAACATTATAGAGGGCCCTATAGACTAGAGATTTCCATGTATATATGCCATATATATAGACCCTATATAATACTATATACATTTTCACACAGGCCCACACTATAGGCCTATATAATATAGTGTGTGCATATATATTATAGCACACAGCGTCCTTTGCGATTCTAAACCCATACACCATCGTTATCATAAAACAAAATTGAGAATTGTTATTCATAGATATGCTATGCGTGGAATTAGGAATACAGCACGTGGTCGTATACGCGTTGATGTTTACCGTGTTCAACTATACCATGATTTGCGATGCGTGCTTCTCCCTTCTGTTTTGTACGGTGGCCATGTAAACTGTCCTTCATTTCATGTCAAGGGGGACTCGACCAGTAATTTCGCTCCGACTCAAGTACCCTGTCAGCTTAGTATGAAGGCGCTGGACAGCGTCTTTCAATATAGCAAACGTCATCTTTGCTATCGCTTCCCGCTTGTCGATACTTTGTGTTGCATATGAGACAAGGCACGCCCGCATTGATGCAGATGCTATTTCCTATGTAGGCATTTACATACACACACAAGAACGGTCTTCGAAAATGCCAATCTCGCTTTTGTCTCGTGCTAGGGGATTTGCCAGAGAAAAGGCAATTATCTTAATCCCAGCTGGAGACAACTCTACTTCGACGTAGGGTTCAGTTATAAGTCCCTAAATATCCTAACAACAGACAGAATTGCTGTTCAAAGTATTCTAGGCCAACAGCTTAGTCTCGAACTCAGTTGCCGACAGACGCTTAAGCTTACCACCAGATACCATCTAATTAGGACCTTAATTAATGCGCCGCTGAATCTCCTCTCTGTTATACGTGATCAGGGTTTGTGCTTCAGAGATTTAAGAAATCCATAATCTCCAATAATTCTGTGTCAGTACTGCTTGAAGGTGAGCACACTCTCAGTGGTAGTCTTCAGAAAGGTTTAATCAGATTTTAGCTGGATTTCAAATGAGATTGCTTTATGGTCCATGAGTTCCAGCTGCACTGGCGGCGATCTCTTTGCAGGTGTGTGGGGGGGGGGACAATTAGGGACACTTTTGAACTGATCTGGTCAAAGCAGAGGTGATAAAAACTTTTCGTCAAACATTTGTTGACCTGTTTTTTGGTGTTTCTTCAAAATTGGGGGGACAACTATATACTGTGTCCCTCCACTGCTAAAGGTGGGGGGTCTTGTCCCCCTCGACCCCCGGGATCGCCGCCCTGTCCAGATGGTCTAGTGCAACGCAGCAAGAGAACTTGAGCATTTGCGCCCGCACTATAGTTGCCATCAGCATATCGTAGCGACTGTATGCTTAACGGATTCGTCAGTTGGTTTCACGAATATATATATATATATATATATATATATATATATATATATATATATATATATATATATATATATATATATATATATATATATATATATATATATATATATATATATATATATTGCAATGTGACTGTTTTCTGACGATTGTGTCCACATTTGGCGATTTGGCCCACATTTGGTCATCAATTGCCCCACAACTGACACACTGCTGGCCAGCTGTAATTGTGCCACTTCAACTTGATGTCTAGACAGCTACTCTTCAACACTGTCCACACAACTCACAGGACAAATTACACGGAACGCTGCTTGTATAGATAAGGATACTCACGGCCTGATTCTCTTATTTGTTCCATGTATAGATGTAGAGCTGTTTCCTGTCATTGTTTTTGAAACCTAACACTTGCCATTCGCACTAGGGAATGCAAACCCGACGGTTTTTTACAAACCCGGGTTTCCGGTTTTGGCGCCAGTAAAAACCCGGGTACCCGGGTTTTTACCGGGTTTACCAAACTTTACATGATAAGTATTATTGAACTTTGTTTTTCGATAAGAACAACGTCGTTGTATGCAGCTACAAAGTCCAAAGTTCTGCAGATGACAAGGGTCATCTACGTCCTTGTGTTTGAGCAGGTTTATCTTATGCTTGGGCGGGAGATGAATATGCATACATTGTGTTGAACCGCCGACAATTTTCAGTTTCGATTTACATAACTGGCACTGAGCCGTCTGTTCCACAGAATCGCGAACGATAAAGTGTTCCCAAACACCGCGCTTTAAATTTGCTGATTTAAGCATTGCTTTTTAAGTCACTAAATTTATATAAGAACAGTTTACCACTACCATGCGAACTGGATAATAAAAATAATAATAAGACGATTTATATAGCGCCGTAGCACAGCCGAGGCCGAAGAAAAGGGCGCTGTAGATGGCGACGCCGGAGGGTGGTGCACCATAGAAACTCGGACTTCGTTGGATTTAGTTTGAGACGGTTAGACGCCATCCACACTGAAATGCGTTCAGACAGGTAATGTCACGAGTCAACAAACTCAACATTCGGCTTGTCACTGGTTGTGTGAAATGTGAAGCCTCACTCATATAACGTCACGAATAAACAATTGGAACGAGCCGATAAATAAGTAAGTAGAAATAGTATTACGTAATATCAAGTGCAGTACTAACGCTATATTTCCATTACTCTGCATTTGTGAGTTTCACGGCGTGAACGACGATGAAAGTGACGCTTTTCAATCACGCCAAACCCGGGTTTCAACCGCGGTTTACGATGACGTAGACAGGTTTGGCAGATGTCCGTCCCTCACTTTGGCTGTGGGGGCTGTGGGGTCCCCATACTTGCGTTCGATGCAGAGGACAAGACTGCACGTGCGGGTCAACCTTTCACAAAGGGGACATTACTTCTGTCCAGTCTCAAGAGCGGAAGCTGTCTTCGTCTTGGATGGAAGAGTGGAAGCTGTTGCGGTTTATGTGGTGCTCAAAGTTTGTATTACGCTCAAACATAATTGTTTCACCTGCAGGCCTCCTTTGTTGTTGTTAATCTTTCGAGTTTCGCTGCATTTGTAGTATATTAATGATAGTGATATGCATCCGAAATAGGCTACATTTATATTGTTAGGCTACATTTTAATTTAATAAAATAGTAACGAAAATTTAATGTCATTGTTCAAACCCGGGTTTCAATCGCGGTTAAACCCGGGTTTTCGGGTTCCGAAAAATCCCGGGTTACCCGGGTACCCGGGTAGGCAAAACCCGGGTTTGCATTCCCTAATTCGCACGACTGAACCACTAGACCTGATGCCATGCATACACCACACAACATCGTCCCACTGCACGGACATTTTGCCCATCTGCCAGTCTCTTGCATCACCACACTGAGTCACTTCGAATGACTTGGCCTCTATCCATATGCGGAGGGGAAATTTCAGTGGTGGGGGTCAAGATTTTACTTCTGACCGAAACAAAAATCCTCAGTAATTGGCGTCGTGTATTTATGGTCAAATTTCACATACGCCTATGTTCGCAGATATATTTTCATCCTAGCCTTCCTACGAAGTCCACAGAACGATCGAGCTAGTAGCTACTAATAGTCTAATATTATTCCGATTCGGGCTAGTAGGAGCTTGTTTGTTCAGTATTTTCCGCGGCGCCTACTTGCCCGAAAAACAGGAACGTCCGAAATTTGGGAGGCAATGGCCTGGCCTCTATCAATTCCCACCTTCGAATGGCTTGGCCTGTAGCGCCTCTCACCTTCGAGTGGAGTAGCTTCTATCAACTCCCACATTCAAGTGGCTTCGCCTCTACAACTCTCACATTCGAATGGCTTAACCTCTGTTAACTCCCGCCTTCGAGTGACTTAGCCTCTATCAACTATCACCTTTGAGTTGGCCTCTATTCACCTCCCACTTTCGAGTGGTTTGGCCTCTATTCATCTCCCACCTTCGAGTGGCTTGGCATCTGTTCACCCAGGGGCGTCTATCCCCCTATAAGTTATTGGAGCAACTTCCTCTTCCCCCTCTTCTTCCCCACTTTCCCTTCCTCCCCCCTAAAATGGTCGCACACACACTGACAGATCTCCCCCCTATTTCTTGGATGGAGTATTTGCTCCAAGGTTTCTATGGTGTAGACGCCCCTGTATTCACCTCCCACCTTCGAATGGCTTGACTTCTGTCCCACCCCATCTTCCAATGATCTGGCCTCTACCACCTCCTACTTTTAAATAGGCTGACCTCTACCACCTCCCGTCTTCAAATGTCCCGTCTTCAAATGTCCTCGACCTCCCATTTCCAAATGACCAAAGCATCTTCCATCCTCAAATAGCCATCTCCTCTACTACCAGACTCCGCCACTGCTCGCACTCTTGGGAGTGCCAGTCCCAAGCCTGGATGAAGGAGGAGGGCGACGCTAATGATCTTTGTTATCACACAGTGTCGTTAAACTGAAACTACTACTGCCTCCCATCTTCCAATGACTTGGCCTCTATCCAGTCTTGTTGTCCTCGAGACCGATGTCTTGGTCTCGAGTGCGCTCGAGTTCGTTTTTAAAGGTCTTGGTCTTGGTCTTGAGGTTCAAAGTCTTGGTCTTGGTCTTGGTCTTGAGGTTCAAGGTCTTGGTCTTGGTCTTGGTCGTGAGGTTCAAGGTCTTGGTCTTGGTCTTGAGGTTTAAAGTCTTGACAACAAGACTGCCTCTATCACCTCCCACCTTTGAACAGCACGGCCTTTACCACCTCCTACCTTCAAATGACGCATAGAGTATTCTATCAACAGTAACAGCTTCACTGCAATCCTAAAAGCCCGACTACATCGCAATACATTATTTCAGGGCCAATATATCTCGATCAGTCCAAAGATTGCGTCCCACTCAATCTCAATCTCAATCTCTGTCCTAATCTGTCCACCCAGCAAACTGGCATACAGTGTTATTCGCAGTCGTAATTGCAACTTTATACAGCGCATTTATAGGGGACCTTGCTTATGCCCTTTATGCAGTAAGCCTATTGTTGCGAGCGACGGGTTGTTACTAGAACGTCGTGAATTCGAAGTTGCTTTTCTTGTAGGGTAATTTATTATATTTAAGTTTCATAGTCGACATCGGCAGCTGAACAAAACTCTCTAAAACTCAACAACTTCACAAGATTGTGTTTTAAAGTTGACACGCTGCTTTAACTTTCAATCCATGCGAAGATGCAATCCATAATTTCATATAATAATAATAATAATATTCGTTTTTAATATCTTCAAACTGACAATAACGCAGTATGATTACAAATCAGTATGAACGGATGATCACAAGTTATTACAGGAGTCGAATTTAACTGTACACGGCAGCCATGCAAGGCGCCCATTACGTCCTACATCTCATTTTATCAAACGCGCCATCTCGCGAATGAAAGGCTGAGTGGACCTAAATTTGGGAGGGTTGCGGGAAGCGATCCCGCGACCGCTTGCTCTTCACGCCAGTGATGTTACCACTACTCTATGGAACCCCTCGATATAGGCCAACCTCCTATCGAAAGAATCATTACACCCTTCTAGAATTCAATACTCCTGTGAACCACGTAACATAAAAGGCTATATATTTGTTTCTCTGTGATTTTATATAGCACCTCTTAAGAACGGCTGAAAGGGCCTGCAAAATACATGACATCAAAATACATGACATCAAGATCTATGACATCAAATATACATGAGCTTTTCTCGGCCAACATTTGTGGGCTTTCGGATATCTATCCGTAGACACAGAGCGACTGGTCTAACTTGACGTTTACGTAACTGCTAACTTTGATGTATAAAGTGTCTATTGAATGCTCATCTTTACTGGCATCTGGTATCAGTCATAGAAACACTCAATCATTAATTGCCAATATCAAGGCCGTTAACAGAATTGCTACCAGACAGATCACTCGACGATAATTATGTTCCCGTGTAGGCACAGATAGGCCTAAGCCTAAACGCAACGAACATAAAATATATACGGACTTCCTAAACGGACTATTGTCTGTCTGCCTAATGAAACAAACACTTCAATGTTTCTCATGCATGCATACATGAACGAAATCTGACCTTTTCCGACTCGAACTGTGCAAACATGGAACCAGTAGATCCGACTGAATTCGACTTGGAGCACTTGAACCTCGTTGGAACCGGCAGTTTATCCAACGGCTTCGTCGTTTTTCCCATGATGCTTCGTCTATATATAGTCTAAGTATGTATCAGCCTAAACAGGAAGCCTTTCACTACAGAGAGGTTAAATTCAACAACAGACGAATAAAGTTCGCCATATATCCGCCCAACGACAACGCAGCGTAGCAGCACATGCTGTCCGACCGGACACCCAATGTGTATATGCGAAGGATGGTCATCCAAGGTCCTTTGTCAGCAGCAGCTGCAGCTCCGGCAGCAGCGATAAGCATCCGTTGCTCTGTTGCCTCTGAAGCCATGACAGGCACACACTTCACGGGCGCCATGCGCATCCGCTGAAGGGCTATTCTAGTGCGTGTCCTGCTCCTGCTGCTGCTGCTTTGCTGCTTTGGTATATTGCATCAAGCGTTTCAACCGTCCAATATAACGTATAATCCCGTATTCCTCTATTCCTTGTGCTGTACTGGGAGCGATGGAGGAAGGGAAGAGCAAAGGATGAGTGCTTTACGAACGACTTAATGTAATACAATATGTGCTATAGACTACTATAGTCCATCTGGTGCATACGTGAATTGTGATCTTACTGCGAAGCCTAAACATAAGCCCAGGTAGAGTAAACTGGAGAATTTATGCTTTCGTTATCAGCATGTAGCGAAGATGAATTTGGTCATGTACTTACTTAGTACTTAGTCCTTCCGGTGCAGATCTGCACATCGGGCGACGCATCTCCTCCACTCTCCTCTGTCCACCGCTAGCCTCTCCGCCTCCTCCCACGTCAGCTCCAGACATCTCAGGTCATCTCTAATTGTCTCCGGCCAGTTCTTTCTCGGCCTTCCTCTTTTCCTTTTCCCTCCAGCGTCCCCGTTCATCACTTGCTTTACTCTCCTGCCGTCATCCATGCGGAGGACACGTCCCATCCATCTCAATCTTCTCATTCTGATGATGTTTTCCATGGTCTCTTGTCCTGTCTTTTCTCTTACGGTCTTGTTGGTTACTTTGTCCCGCCATGATATATGAAGAATTCTTCTCAACCATCTGTGATGTGCCGCCTCCAGTCTCCTCCTGTCCGCTGCCGTCATTTGATACGTCTCTGCTCCATATAGCATGCAGTGTGCTTATAACTATAGCATTGTGTAGTCGCAGCTTTGTTCTCAGACTAAACCCATTTTTCTTCCATATATTGGCAAGTTTTCCTCACATTAACGTCATATAGTTGATGGCATGTATAATTAATAGAGGTAGATGAGCAACATTTTTAGAAAGCAGTATTTTATAGATGTATAGTATAAGTGTTATGGTCTAAAGAAAACTTATCCAGCAATAGTAGCCTACATTGCGGAATTTTTATGTTACCAGCAGTTATAATACATTTAGGTCGTTGTCTGCATGAACTCGGCTGGTATGAAATTTACAAGTTGTGTTGATTGATATCGCTCCGTTGTATAGGCAAACAGTTAACGGACAGAACTCAATACGTTGACGGGTTAGTTCAGTCTTGAAGTGGGGTTCAGTTCGCAAGTCATTCTATCGAAAACAGTGTTTATTCTCTGACGAGAAGCCGAAGAAAGTGTGAATTGCGTCCCGCTTCCAATCGTGTGATTCGTTAATGTGAGGCTCGATGGTTGGACTTGGACAGCTCGGAGAAAAGTCGAGATATATCAAGAGTGTTCACCAGTGCGGTGGATATATGTTTGTCCCCGAGTCACAAATAAAAAAGACAGACGTGAGGAGCGACGAGATTATTTTGGCCAAGGAACAATCGAAGGGCTCACTTGAAAATTGAAGGACAGAAAACATCGAACTGTGATAACGGTTAATTGAAAGGCCCAAGAGAAAGACAAAGAAAAGAGAGAAGAATTTTAGTACAGTTTAAAGACGCGTTCTGTATATTAGCAGTGCTTAGTGACTGAACTATCACTTGTCTTTAAGGTGTTGTCTGCACGGACAACTTTCAACTGCATGGTACTGTCATCCGTTGGAATTGATAAACAGCAGGCCTACAGAGATGTTGAGTGCATATTAAGACGCGTTACACAATATAGAGCTTCGAAATGATTTGAAGAATGGAATGCATTCAGCTTCATGATTACACGACGCTCCAAATTCACCAACATACCCGATTTCGTTCATTTTTGTAACGAAAATAACGATGAATTTTCGTTAGTGTTATTTTCGTTATAGCTATAGATATAGAGTCTATAGTCAATGATATTTTTAGTTAGGCCCCTACAGTTACAGTTGTCGTTAACGAAATCATTTTATTTTCGTTAACGAACATTTTCGAGAATCACACTGAGAGTATATAGGACTTTCAATTACTAGCATATATATGCCTAGTATTGCATTAAACGACGCTTTCACACAGCGTCGTATAAGTGATTAGCGCTGAATTTCTCTTCGTCCATGGCTCCATGCAGGCTACAAACAGGTAGCCTACTAGGCCTACTCGAATGTGGTGGAGATGGCTACTTCGGATTTTTATTCTTCAGTTTAACGATGTCTCATGGGAACATCGGCTGTTGATGTTGAAATGTCGAACAGCCTTCACATTCAACTATATAGGTAGGCCATCACGTAAGTTAAGCTAACATAGCTGACACCCACACGGTTGGGTCACTTGGGTGCGCGAATGAATGAGTGTAATATGCAGTTTGGGCGTGATGTTTGACTCAGCCATTTTCTAGCCATGTTCGGACATTGTGAAGACCAGCTCAGTTTCACATACGGGATAATTTATTAGTATAATCAGATCTCTTAGGCTACAACTGCATACACATTCAGTAGGCCTAGTCTACGGTTAACAAGCAAGCCATCCAACTAGTACTGACCTAACACAGTCAAATTTCCAGTTGTTGGCGTGTCCCTAGATTCTAGGAAGAAGAAAGTCAGTCATAGAAGGATTCAGAAGAAGTTTATTATGGCCCTACTTTAGCCATCCGAGACTGAATATCGCCAAAAACAGCATCAATCAGGAATTATATAGCACAATTAGACGTAGAGCAATCAAATGAAAAGAAAATCTGCGTATAGGCATAGGCCTACAAGTGGTAGTCAAGTGCGCTAGCTGTCACTTATAAGTAGTAGTAGGGGATCAGCCGGGGAGACATTTTCTACCGAGTGCCGAATCCGAGTATTTGGATGTACTATTTGCCGGATCATGGCCCGAACTGAGTGCCATTTGTTGCATATGCGAAGTTTCACATTTTCATGTAATTAAAAATTACCGAAATAAATTTCTGTGTACTTGTAATAACTGACTAATAGGCCTACAGTTTGAATTTCATAAATAAATAATTAAATGGATTTGACTTCCGTTGTGGACCTCCACTGTTGGTGTTTTTGTACTTGTCTTCTTAAAAATGAATGTGTTTATTTGTTTTAAGGCTGAACATTTCTATACGTAAGTTTATTGATTAAGTTTTAAAAATGTCTATCTGCAACTATTTGCGTGTAGGCCTACAGTATTTGTCGAGGCGAATATTGCCGAAAAACAGGATATTCGGCCGAGGCAAATGTCCGAGGCGATTCCCTGCTGTTCTGTGCTCAGTATTGAACCGATTGAAGTGGTATAATTATGTAAACAGAAACCACGTAGGCCTACTCTAGACGGCTGGTAACCATGGTTCCTTTCCATGAAAGCGTATTAAGGAGATTGGTCGATTAAAACTTCGGCAGTGATGCAAATAACTATGTTCGGTTTTAGTAGCGGTAAAATGATAGCATGGTGCCAATATCCATTAGTTCGCTTTCCTCCCAGAGTTCTTGTAGTATAGGCCTATTAATTGCAGAGCCCGCGGTGCGTTTAGATAGGCTATAGGTGCTTAAGTCGTTCGTACGAATGAGATCATCTCCCGGAGATTTACTACTTTTAGCGCGTCTGATGGCATCGTGTAGTTACAACAAGCTAGCATGAGGTTTTCATTAAAGCACTTTCACTTGTCTACCTAGAGCGATCGTGACCCTGCCAGCATGTCCATATAGAGACCACCTAAACAATAGGTGGGCTCGTGGGCTTGGGCTAGCCCATATCAGCCCCATCTGGGAGCGTGGTGAGAAACCCGTTATCCGAATAAAATTTTATTTGGGCGACAATTGGGCTCCTGGGATTTGGGTGCCCACATCGAACCCATCTAAGCTTGAGGTCAGAGGCCATAAACCGACATTTGAAATAGGCCTATCCGACAAGTGGGTTCGTGGGGTTGGGCTGCCCACATTGAGCCCACTTAGGACTGATGTTAGAAGCCCAGTAACCGACATTTGTGATTTCCAACTTAAAGATGTGTACCCATTGACCGGGATGGAAAATTTGAAAAGCGAGATTGTTAAAAATTTCTACCATCGATAACTTTGTGATGATTTTGTATATAATATTGAAGCTAAGGATATGACATCTGTTTAAATTTTTTGCCGTTCGCAGGTTAGACTGTCCTGCAGATTCTGTAATTAAATTACATTACACTGTCTGACTTTATACATAGATAGATAGACAGACAGACAGACAGACAGATAGAGATATACAGACACAGAAAGACAGACAGATCTATCTAAATAGATCTCTATATGTATCTATATAAGATAGATACATATATTGAGGGATGGATGGATGAATGGATGAAATGAATGACAGACAGATTGAATGACTGATCGATCGATGTATAGACAAATACACAGAGATAGATTGCGAGAGAAAGAGACTAATAGAGACAGGCAGAGAGACAGTGCAAGACAGAAAAACACAGGGAGACTTAAATGTTCTTCAGAAAATGGTTTCTCCTTTAAACTTCTTCGTATTCCATGATTTTGGAAAACATATATCGCACACTTTCCCCTTACATCTTCCCTATACTCTCTCTCTCTCTCTCTCTCTCTCTCTCTCTCTCTCTCTCTCTCTCTCTCTCTCTCTCTCTCTCTCTCTCTCTCTCACTCTTTATTGTCTTTGTCTTTATCTTTTCGGCCTCTTCCAGCAGAGACTGCTTCCAGTTCATTACAACAGATTAAATTAGAAAATATTCCATCATATGAGGTCATCTATAAAGGAGTTCTTAAGGAATGATCTACTTAGGGTGTTTAGGAAATTAGGAATGCCACAGGCTCCCTGAAATAACCAGTTAACCCCGTACCAAATTTAGATGCGGACGCTCGAAATCAAATAACCTTTGCACTCCCCTATTCCGAATATAGGCCTAAGTGACCTCTCGTCACCTTTGCGGACATCGCTTTTCGGTGACCCCATGTAACTCTAGGCTCAACGTTGCCCATATCACTCTAATTACAGAAGGAACGTCAAAATATCATAGGCTTAACTGAACAGCAAAGCGGCCATATGAACCGTCAATGGAGGCAGACAGGAGGAATAGCTGGTATAAAGTATACCTTAAGCCTAGACATTTATGAAATATGACTAGATGAGAATCAAAACATAAGTTTACAACATTAAAACTGGTTTAAAGTCAACAGACGGAACTAGACTTGCAAACTAATCTGCTTTCTTTGTTCCAAGGAAACCCATATATTTAAAAGAAAAGAAATATTTAAGCCTACGTCTGTGGAGCATGATCATCACAGTAGTGATGATAATATTTATTCTGACGATAACATAATAATAATGTTCAACTAAATGCTTCTCTGTTTCAAACAGTTTGTCACACATTCCACACCCAACTGGTCTAAAAAATTAAATGAGAAATAACATCAGACATTACTCTCGAACAACTCCAGAAAATCCTCTTCAACTGGATTTAATATGTTTCGTCCTTAGCTTAAGATCTTGCAGATTTCTGTGGTTGACAGCTGTTTTCCATCAACATAGTTCTCTTAGACAGTATATGTACTGAAGCTCTTACATAAAGTATTTGCATGGCATATTCATGCCATGTTCAGCACAACGAATTTATAGAGCTCACTGTTACATAAGTTTTTACCAGTATGGGATCCTGTACGGTAGCTGAGACATTCACTCCGTGCAATGCCACATCATAAAATGTACCCTTTCTGTGGCTTTTCCCAAGAGTGTCTTCTTGACTGCATTTTGAGAGCGTCTGTGTAAATGCTTTGTTACATAGAGTGCATTTGTATAGTATTTCTCAATTGTGGGTTCATGCATGGCGTTTCTGAGGACATATTTGTGTAAATGATTTTTGACATACATTGCATGTGTATATTTCAGTCTGGAGTTTAGTTTCTTACATGGCATTTGAGAACGTTACTGTGCAAATGCTCTGTCACATGAATTGCATATGTATGGTTTTTCTCCATGCGTACGCTTTGTGACATAAATTGCACATGAATGGTTTTTCTCCAGTGTGTGTGTTCTTTAATGGCATTACAGAGTAGTCTTCTCTGCAAATGCTTTATGACGTACATTGCACATGTATGGTTTTTCTCCAGTGTGGGTTCTTTTATGGTATTCCAGATGAGTCTTTCGTGCAAATGCTTTGTGACAGGAATTGCGTATAAATGGTTTTTCTCCAGTATGGGTCCTTCTATGGCGTTCCAGATTAGTATTCCATGCAAATTCTTTGTGACATAAATTGCACTTGAATGGTTTTTCACCAGTGTGGGATTTTGTATGGAAGTCTAGAACATTCTTTTGTTCAAATGATTTGTGACATAAATTGCACTTCTATGGTTTTTCTCCAGTGTGGGTTCTTTTATGGTATTCCAGATGAGTCTTCTGTGCAAATACTTTGTGACAGGAAATGCATACAAATGGTTTTTCTCCAGTATGAGTTCTTCTATGGTGTTCCAGATTAGTTTTCCATGCAAATTCTTTGTGACATAAATTACACTTGAATGGTTTTTCTCCAGTGTGCATTTTTGTATGGTGGTCTAGAACACTCTTCTGAGCAAATAATTTGTGACATATATTGCACTTGTATGGTTTTTCTGCAGTGTGGGTTCTTCTATGGCGTTCCAGGGTATTCTTCTCTGCAAATGCTTTGTGACATAAATTGCACATGTATGGTTTTTCTCCAGTGTGGGTTCTTTTATGGCATTCCAGATGAGTCTTCTGTGCAAATACTTTTTGACATGAATTGCATACAAATGGTTTTTCTCCAGTATGGGTTCTTTTATGGCATTCCAGATTAGTATTCCATGCAAATTCTTTGTGACATAAATTGCACTTGAATGGTTTTTCTCCAGTGTGGGTTTTTGTATGGTGGTTTAGAACACTCTTTTGTGCAAATGATTTGTGACATAAATTGCACTTGTATGGTTTTTCTCCAGTGTGGATTCTTTTATGGATTTTCAGACTCAATTTCCATCTAAATGAATTGTTGCAAATATCACACATGTATGTGTTTGGTTTGTTGTGGCTACTTTCTTGCATCTTGAGACCTTAAACACAGGTCAAATGTTGGACTTATTTATAGATTGAATTTATTACTGTTTTTCCATGCTACTGCAAACTTATCATGAATTAGAAAGTGCAACTGTTAAAACAAAATTACTGCAGGAAGATGGGATGCAATATAAACTGAAGACAAAGAATAATGAAACCCTACTTGCAAATCCAAAGTCATGAACTAAAAGAATACAGAGATGTTACAAGAATGATATAAGAGGATGCATGGTAGTGCAACCAATGTGCTACTGGAGAGATGACTTAAACAGTGGAAGCGCTTTTCTGTTACCATCTGTCAACCTGAGATCGCTGAACCACTGGCGGCGCCACGATTTGAACAGTAGTAAGGCAAATTAAAGAGTCTGGGCGACTGAAGCTTTTGACAGACAAAAAGTGGTACGGCAATAGTATGTTGTTGCCGTTACCACCATAAAAGTGATACAGCAAAAGCCGTACCACAAACATAGGTGGCGCCGCCACTGCACTGAACTGATATTTGAAAGTTTTCTTACTCTTTGTAAATGTATGAATATGCTTGTAAGACATGGTGATACAAAGTTTAGAATAGGCAGTTTTCTAGCAACACAAATTCATGACTGAATTATATTGTTTTCTGGTGCTTATTTAAAATATGGCAAAGAAAGGCCAGGAAGCTATAGTAGCCATCTCGAGATCTGGAGAATACAACTGGACAAATTAATAACCATGATCCTAGGCATAAAACACCATAAAACAAACGAAAATATGCTGCATAAGGCGGATGAGGAAAAATAATTATTTCATTGCTAATATACGAGAGAGAAAGGAAGTGGATTGGTCATATATTGAGGGGAGATTCCCTATGGAGAACTATCATAGAGAAATTAATGGAGAAAAGAGAATGAAAGGAAGGCCTAGATGGATGCTGCTGGACTGAACGATGGTGAATGGATATGGTATACTGAAGGAGGAAGCCCAGCATCAAGAGGGAAAGAGCAATTCGACGTTTGAACCTGCCCAAACGCAGAGAACTTGAAGAACAAGATACTTGCCAAATTTAACCCTGGTTGGAACCCCAGAGTGCAGTGCAATAGAAGAAAAACCTGCACACAGTTGTTTTGTTAGATTACATCTACGAGTGATTGCTAAATTTGCAAAACAATATTGTATTTCGCTAAAATTTACAAATTTACAATGTCTAAAACTTCGAAAAGTAGGCTATACCATTTGTAACTTGAAGTCACTGCGTTAGAAGAGATAAAGTTAATTTTTTCCAAAGAAGCTATTTCTATACTTTCTGAAAGAACTGTAATTAGTCCATATAATTTTACACAGACTGAAAAAGTTCGGTAAGATCTTGAAATCAGTACATGATTGCATAGATAACCGGCGTGGTTAAGTTTCGCTGAATTAAAAAAATCCGAATGTTAGCCTAAATTGCATTCGTCAATAAGTAATGAGGGCCTATTAAGATGAGATTATAAAATCGAAGACCATGGTCGGTGAAATTAAAGATTGATATAATTATATATAATTATAGTAAGCCTAATAGTTAGTACTTACATGCTATGTAGGCCTATATATAGACAATACTAGATTCCTTGGCTTAGATATATAGAACGAAACAATAAATAATTACCCCCCGGTATGCTTCACCACCAATTAATTGCAGGAGGCGAAATTACAGGTCGCTGGCGAAATTAAGGTATCAAAAGTATAGTGTAATAACGAAAAGAGTAATTATGAATCGTTTTCTTTATGAAGCCAATAACATTACAAATTGCGTCCAAAAAGCGAACATAGTAAAATACTAATCGTAATCGTAAACTCCAAAGTTTACAAGCGCTAGGTCCTACACGAAAGCCAAGCACTTGGCACCAGCTTATTCACGAGCGCTGCATCAAGTCAGATGGTTTTCCACAGGGTAGTCAAAGGAGACCCGAGTCCGGATGAAGAGATGAGGCAGAGCAGCTGTTAAAGTGGGTGTCATTTAGGTCAGATCGAGGTTCTTAACAGGTGTGTCGCACACACTAATCGACTGGCAGTGTGTCGCGTAAACATGGTGTGTCGTTGGTGTGTTGCGAAAAATTGGCGTGTCTCGAATTCTCATAGCCTACCTTCGTCATTCTTGCATTACACTTACTTACTGTAGCGGACGTAGGCTGTGAGAATTCTTACGTAGCACTCCTTTCCTTAAACCTTACCTTACCTTAGTCCTTCCACGCCCTGACAGCGCATCGGGCGACACAGCTCCTCTACTCTACGTAGCACTCTATTATCTATTCTATTATATCATAATCAGAGGTGGTCATGATGTTTATCTTATAAATACAGTAGACTCGTTTGCGACCGCGCCGATGTAAACTTTTACCCATTACTGTAACATTTGGAATGGACAAATTTATCAGAAGCAAACGAAAATTTTGCGAATCTACAACTGGTGATACGAAATCATGTTTTTTTAGCAATGAGACGGATTCTCGCACCAACAGTAGTGAATACGAAAACGATGCTGCTAGTTTCAGTAAAACCAACCAAGAAAAACATGAGAAATAGAAATATGTTGTGCGCAAGTGGAACGATGACTGCTTGAAATATTGTGGATCCTCGTTTTAATAATTATAATTCAAAGAAAATCCAGGAGCAAAAAACCCATTAACTGTTGCTAAATTAATGTAGAAACTAGAAAGGATTCAATATGAACAGCTTCATTAAAATTAAAAATATTGACAATTTTACATTTTAAGTAAATAACTAGTTTAACTTAAACATTTTTTCACAATATTCACATGCGACGATTGCATGGTGTGTCGCCAAATTTGGTTGCAAGTTTAGGTGTGTCGCGTGCCAAAAAAGGTTAAGACCCATTGATTTAGGTCATTCAGCCATTCTTGTCGTCCCACCTACTGTGGAGCACTGCGCGGAAAAACTCAAGACTGATATCATGATATGACTATTGACTAGCATTGAAACCTTCCGGCTACGCACACCAAGCCAGGTGGAGGGATGTATGGCCCAACTCGTGGGGGTTAATTGGGATCTCGTCACGGAGAGCCTAACTCCAGTCGAGGCTTTTGAGAGGTTCTACACTTTCATAAATGCGGAACGTGCTTGATCTACACATCCCTACAAGGTGTATTGTCGTCAAAGAAAAGGATCCATCTTATAAAATATGACTCCGGCATTGGGCCATTGGCGTAGCTACATTGAGGCAAGAGGAGACAGTGCCTCCTCTTGCCTTTTTTAGATTTCAAAAATTTTCCGTGGGTTATAACCCCGCACCCTCAAGGACCCCTCCCAAAACCCCACTACACCTGGATGATGCCTCCTCTTGAATTTAAATGTGGCTACGTCATTGGACTCCGGTAATTAAATATCTGCTTCGGAAGCGTAACAAATTGCGGAGGAAGAAACGATCAGAACTAAGTATGCATGCAGTGCAATGGATGCAACTGTATTTGATAGGCCTATTTGCTCTCCTTCTAAAGTTCATTAGTGCACACACGACCATACGACAGAACATCGATGGCACTGAGCAACAGCACATGAAAGGCTTCCTCAAGATCCTTACACAATGACTGCCTGCAGAGTGGAGGCTCGAACCGCGTTACAGGCCGAGCGCTCTAGCTTATCCATTCATCCTACGTTCCACCACGATGGAAGATCAGCATAATACACCCGTGCCAAAGGTCACAAGATCAACTAAAACAGCTTTCGCCCAATTTCGGTCACGCCTGTATGCCACCTACTTGAAAAGTTTCTGATGCGTTACTTCCTCAATCCGTTTCTGCTCAACCTGGAATTTGCTTACCAACATGCCTTCCGACCGACTTGTTCCACAACTGCAGCAATAGCTGCGCTTTTAACGGATCTCCTGAAACTCCTACGAGCAAACCAGTATGTCCATCTCATCGCATTGGGCTTATCAAAGGTATTCGACACGGTACGACATTCCAGCCTGTCTGAGCAATTAATTAATGGGGTTGCCTATACCTGAAATTGTGTTTATAGCTGGATTATTGCCACCTTTGCGGACCGTCAGCATAGAAGAGATTTAATTTAACGCATCCGTATCATCTTTAGGCCTAATTAAAATAAACACTAGCATAGTCCAGAGGTCGGGTTCAGGGTCTGTCAATTTCATAACAATCATATCAAAACTAAAACGTTGCACCATGGAAACAGAATGTTAAAATATACCGATGACAGGTTTCTGATGATACCCTCGATCGTCAAATGATGCTAAGGTCAGAGAAGAGCTGGACCACATTGAAAGATGGGCAGAGATATGTAATCTCAAGTTGAATCAGAGTAAGACATGAGATGCTGGTCAGGACGAAGACGGTATACATACGGATGGCAGAGGATTGTTCCAACATGCAGTCACACCCGGAGTTACATGTACTAGAGTTGATAAAATGACTGTCCTAGGGGTAACCTTCACGGAAACTCTTACCTTTGAAACGCATATCACCCGGATATATGCTCTAAGGCAGCGGTTCTCAACCTTTTGAGATTCAAGGACCACTTAAAAATTTTGTGTCTCGGTAGCGGACCACCACTAAATATGTGCCAAAAAACCAAATTAATACAAAAGAAATTTGTTGCCATAAATCCGTGTATTATTAGTTTCCTGCTGCTATCTAGCCGATTCTGGCGATTGAAATAAACAAAAAAATTACAAAATTTACAAAATTTGTCTGTTTGCATGTTTTAAATTGTAAAAATCTAAATTGTAGGCCTTGCTCGCGGACCACCAGACAGATGGCCGCGGACCACCAGTGGTCCGCGGACCACAGGTTGAGAACCGCTGCTCTAAGGCACTGGCGTAAACTTGTCCAAAATATTGGTGGGGCAAAAATAATATTGGTGGGGCAAAATATTGGTGGGGTATGGGGTCTGGACCAGAGGTGCAAAAAAAGATTTTTCAAGGTGAAACGTTGTTTATTGTTGTTTTTTCGGTTTTTTGGTTTTATGGTTTTTGTTGTTTTTAGGTTTTTCTGATTTCGGATCATAAAAATCATGAAAAATGGCATGAACAAGAGCTCCAACTCAGTCAATTCAGTTGCGATTTCCGAAAAATTTGAAATCATTTAATCAATGCTATTAAAATAACTTCTACAAAAATAAGAAATTTATTTTTTTAAACAAGAACAAATTTTGTGGTTTTCTTTTTGTTGTTGTTTAAAGCAAAATCTGAAAAAGCTTTTTTCACCTCTGGTCTGGACAGTCAGCAAAGGCAAATGGGTGTTTTGTTTACATGTAAATTTGTTTCACATTGAAGATATTGAAGATAAAAATAAATCTTTGTTTCCATTTTGGATTTCTGATAGTATTTCAGTTATGTGTCTCTGTTTCTGAAGAAATTTGTCTGTATTGAAACATAATATTTTAATATTTGAAGAAATTCTCCTCTCGATTTTTGGGGGGCATTGCCCCGGCTCCTCAATTATTGGGGGGGCACGTGCCCCGGCTGACCCCCCAGAGTCTACGCCTATGCTCTAAGGTCAGGCAGTCGTTGTATGCATTACGCATTTTAAGAGCTCGCGGTCTTAAGGGCCCAAACCTATTCGACGTGGTTCGCGCTATACCTACCCCGTTATCGATCGAGTCAGTCGATCAAGTCGATCGAAACTCGGCCAAGTCGAGTCGGTCGACAAATCTTCGACTCGATCGACTTGCAAGTCGAGTCGATCATATGTTTTGACAAGTCAGTCGATCGTTGTTTACTCGACTCGACTCGAAAATGAAATATTTTCTTACTATTTTTTGCGGCTACTTCACAAAATGACCCACATGATGTGATGACGTAATGCTTAGTAAACGCCCAATTACCGTATTAACCTGATTTGAAGTTCAGTGCAAATTATGAGCCTTATGCATGGTGATTTCGTATAGTGGACGCTGCAGATACTTTTTTCACAGTTTAACGGTAAAAATGGAAAGATTAAGATGCGTTAAAAATGCGCAAGTTTAAGGAAATTTCAGCTCTGTAGTCAGTTATAACGACGATCTCAAAACGTTCGAATGTCTGTATATTAGGACGGAACTGAATGCTTCGATTTTGGCCAAGGGCAGTGGCTCGGAAAGCGTTTAAAAGTTGGGTGAGCTAACCTCAGTCAAGTAGGCTACAGACCTAAGGTGGATAGAATTATACATTATATCCAATAGGGCCTATAACCAATAAGAATATTTTGTCATTTCTTACAATCAGTGGAAAAGTTTATTATACATGGCCTACATATTCATGAAATGAAACGCGTCTATAGCACAATAAGTCAATAACTAGGCCTACCTTAGCAAGCACCAAATACAAAGCGCCAGCCAAAAGTTGTGTGAGCAATCACTGAGCGTGCTTCTGCCTCGACGCTACAGAGCCAAAACTTGTGTGAGCATTGGCACCGTTGGCGCCATGGCTTCCGGGCCCATGGCCAAGAGATACAGTCCAAGTCGACAAAGTCGACCAAGTCGATCGTTTATTTGCCAAGTCGATCGAGTCGACGAGAGGTCGACTAATCGACAAAGTCGATCGAGTCGATCGTCAACCGAGCCAAGTCGATCGTAGCAGTTCGACTCGATCGATCACTCGCATGGTGGGTATTGCTCGGCAGCAGGATAAAATAGGCTTCAATCCATCATATATGCAGGTTGATCCGAGTACCTCCCTGGTACGTGGTAGTCCCACCTTTGACCAGCTCTACCGGCAGGCTGACAATGGTTTCGTCTCAGCAGTTCGAGATCTGAAAAACCCAGGCGCCAGCTAGGCCATGTTTTACACAAGCTGCTAGGCCTACCACCTAGAAAACCCAATCCTTATTCTCTCCAACCACCGTTGAACCACGTTCTCACGACAGGGCTCTGAACCTTCAAGACCAGCGGTTCTCAACCTTTTTAGTGCTGCGACCCATTGATAATATTTCCAAAGCTGTGGCGACCCCCAACAATAAAATTGATTTTTGCTACATTATGACGCATAGGGCCTATCACTTCTCACCATTTGATAATCCATACGCATCATATAGGGCCTACATAATAAATCATTTATCAACAAAAGTTTGTAATTTTTGTTGGTAATAGTTTTGAAAATTTTTAAAGTAAAATTTAGTAAATGCAATGTTTACTCCACGTTTAATATTCATTGTGTACTGTGTAGTGTACTATGACTGAACAATTAAGAGTTAAAATTTTCAATGCCAGCTGCTAAATTTTAAGTTTAAACATTACTTCAGATTTAAGAAGAAAACAAAGCTACAGAAGTCCAACAATATTATTTCAATTATAACTAGAATATGAAGGAGTTTTGCAATCCAAATTTCTGAAGGTCCCAGCCGACGCATGGCAAATCGTAATTAAGCTAGGCGACCCCCGTGGGGGTCGCGACCCACAGGTTGAGAACCGCTCTTCTAGACAATAACATGAGGAAAACTTTTATAGGAAGAATGCTGTATTCTTATTTATTCTGTATTATGACTTTTTATGCTTATAATGCACCGGAGTGCGACTCTTCAGCAAAAGGTGAATTTTCCAATACGGTCGACGGCGGCCGTATTGGATTTGGCCATTTTGGGGGTTTTCCCGTGGTCCGATTTTGAGGGATTTTGGGTATGTTATTCAGTAATGGTTCCTAAGCAGGAAACCGTTTGAAAAGCTTCTGAAGTAATTTCGCCCAGGTCTAACTGCAAATTGTTGGTATTATTATTGGTATTTCTAAGGAAACCACCAATCAGCCATTTTTAAATTCATTTTTGGGGGTGTTCTCGTGGTCCGATTTTGTCCGATTTTGGATATGTTATTCAGCAATTTTTTCTGAACAGGAATTAAACCATGTAAAAAGCTTCTGAAGCACTTTTGCCCATGTCTAACTGCAAATTATTGTTAGGCCCTATTATTATTGTTATTTCTTAGTGAAAGACCTGTGGAGATATAGCAAGTGGTGAAGTTTTGGTGAGTTCGTAGGATGGATCTGAAATTTCTCTCAGTACTGGTGGGAGTTTGTTCCAGAGGGGTGGGACAGCTAGGCTATGGCTATGGAGCGATTGGCAAATTTTGTGATGAGGTGACGGAAGGGCGGAGCAATGTTAGGGCAGAAGAGGAGCGGGTTGAGCGGAGTGGTTGGACCGTGAACAGCTGGCGGAGATAAGAGGGCTGGGAAGATTGGAGTGTATTGTAGGTGAGTGATATGACTTTATATTCTATTCTTTCGGGTATTTTAAGCCAGCGTATACACCGTAATCGTCTTAGTGGAGGGTCAAGCCCAGGTACGTTAACTCTTGATGATGATGACGACGACGACGGTGCTAACAGGTTTAAGATTCTATTAAATCTTTGACGTTATAATAAGCAGCAGAGACTAAGTATTCTATAGACTTGGCCAAAAGTTTAGACTTAGATGCTCATAATTATCTGACTTGCTTACTTACAGCTGAGTATGCAAACTAGAGAACCAGTCTGCACTCCAAATCACATTTAAGGGGCGTAAATTGAGTTCGGGGCACGTTCCTGCAGACCAAAGTTTACATTTTGAATATTATTTCAATTGTATGCATATAGGTTTCTGTCTACTAATAGACCTTTGCAGCTTCATTGCATCTATTGTCCGTTGAAATTGCAGAAAAATGGCGGCGAAGACTTTGAAGCTGAACAGTGGATACGAATTTCCAGTCATTGGGTTGGGAACTTGGCAGGTCAGTGATTGAAAGAATGAAAATATCAGTTGCTTATACAGGTGCACGATATTGTAGTGACTTGCAAAAACTACAAATGGCTCAATTCTGTAACAATTGCTATAACAAAAAGGCGTAGGTATGAACGTATTACACCAATACTGCATTTGTTACCATGACTGCCCAGGGCATTTTTTAACATGTTGACTGGTGGGGAAATTCCCCACCAGCCCTCTCGAATTCCCCACCAGTCCTTGCCCTTTTCCCCACCAGTGAATTTGCCCTTTTTAGTCCCAAATAATAAATTTTTTTCATTTGTGTGACCTTATGCATAAGATATACTGTAAATGCAAACCACAGCAGACGTGAGATCTTTATAATTTAGGCTATATTTCTTTGGTCACCATAGTCTGCCACAGTAAACATGAAATCTTTGAAACTTATATTGGTCACCAGTATAGTCTGCTCTTTGCTGTTATTTACGTCTTCGGTGTGTTGATATTTCTAATTTTATCATTTAAAAGCGAAAACTAAACATAAACTAAAACCGTACAACTGAATTTTGGTTAGTGGTTACGATAAAGCTAATCTCTATATTGGTTAAATTACAAGCATGCCGAGTACAGAAAGAATCAAGAAAAGCAAAGCAGATTTGCTTTTGGATAGCGCTAAGAAATGTCGAAAGCTTTCAGATTTATTTGGCCAAACTCGACAGCAAACAATTACAACCAGTCTACCAACAACCAATCAGGCAACAACAGTTAGGCCTAAGCCCTACTCACTTTTAACCTGTGCGAGTTAAAGAACCAAGTCAATCGTTAACTGTTGCGAGTCAGGCAGCAAGCGAATGCGAATCGTTAATTGTAGCAAATGATGTATCAAATGCAGCAAGTCAATCGTCAATGATTTTGTGAGTCTGGATGCTATTCTATCGTCAAGTAGGCCTAAGTCTTCAACACGTATCAACGAACTTATTCAACTTACCGAAGCAGGTTTGTTAACTAGGCCTAGTCAGCCGACAAGTTTGACATCAGTTAAGCGATGTAAAGTTCAGAACAATAGAAACAGTGTTTCTTTTTTTACAAAGGAATAAAACTAGACTTGAATAGTTTATTAAAGAACAACAACGAACTAGAGATATTTGACGCAACTAAAGATTCAAAGAAGCGTGTGCATGTGTCTTGTAAATTGTGTCTTCAGTACATAGATGAGGCCAAAAAGTATTTGAGAAACGGCACTGTGCCCATCGTCATTGTGCGTGTATGTGTATATAAGTGAGTGAGTGTAATAGTAGATCATTTGCAATCTGAAGCACACAATGCCGTTAAGGATCGAGATAAACTGCATAAGGAATGGGAGAAGGGAAACGATAGGCCTAAGCATCCTAGGCTTAAAATCTTGAAAACTCATAAAGCCACATATTTTCGTACATCGAAGAATAAGACGAATTTGCTGCATTCTGAGCTCAAAGATGCCAAACAGTTTCCTCGACATCATGAAGTACGTTTCGCTCAGCATCAGGTATAATTGATGCGATACCCTATTGAGTAACATTCATTGCTGCAAGGCTGTGTGGAATTAACTAGAACAAAATGGGAACCGTATAAAGAGAAGGCTGAAGCTCGAGGTTTCACAGACTTGGAGTGACAGACAAATTTGGATAATAGACTATTATCTTGGATGTATGCCAAACTTTACAGAAACAATTTCAGCTAGATGATCTTGTCCTTTGTGACATACTGACATGCAGAGGAAGCTTCAACTGATGAAGAATGGACCGTATCCAGGTAAAGGTGCTTGTTAAAACAGAAAATGGCTGTACTAAATGTTTCTTGTTTATTAGACAATTATATAATAATAATAAATATTAAATTAATATTAAATTAAATTATGACATTAAATAATAAATTAAATAATAAAAAATATTATAATAAATAAATTATTAGTAATTATTCCTGTGGCCCACAGCTCAGAAAGGTTTCTCTGATTCAGTGCTTTTTGACTTAAAATTACGCGCGAAAAATGCCCTTTTTCAAAATTCCCCACCAGTTAAAATTTCTTAAAAAATCCCCTGTGACTGCCCATTGAGCAACGAGTTCTGTAAAGAAATCCGTGGTATAGTTCCAATACTGCGTTTCATCTGCGGATACTCTGACTCATGTCTCTAGCTGCACCTCACACCAAAACGATGGTGGGCTCATCGTTCTTGATGGCTGGACAGAAACTTTGGAATTCACTGCCCAGTTTTGTGCAATTCTGTCAGTTCTCTAATGTCATTCAGAACTAAACTTGAAAGTCTTCTATTTCAACATGATTGCCCTACATAATCTAAGCTTGACTTGTGGTTTCTGTCACTTGCTGTATCTGACCTGGCTTATGCAAATCGTCTTATTATTATTATTATTATTTATTATTATTATTATTATTATTATTATTATTATTATTATTATTAGGTAATCCTGGGTTTTAGCGTCCGAAATTATATACATTGCATGAGCGATGAAAACGTTTCACAGTTAAACTCAAACAAGAAGTTGGAAGATTGATGAAAATATCAATGAAACTAGAAGCCGGATGATCGATTAAAATATTACATAGTTAAAGTCAAACTAGAAGTTGGAATTGCGATGAAAATACATCGTTTTAGTGCCGATATTATTCCCGTGTATGACCGAGGAAAATATTTTATAGTAAAACTCGAACTAGAAGTTGGAAGATTGACGAAAATATTCACGAAACTAGAAGCTGGATAATCGATTAAAATATGACTCAAACTAGAAGTTGGATGAACGATGATTATTGTATATTGTATTAGAACGTTTCAATGAAAATAATTTCGGACGCTAAAACCAAGGATTACCTATTATTATTATTATTATTATTATTATTATTCTCCAATGGATTATAACGATAATAATAATAATCTTCGTTTAATATCTTCAAACTGACAGTAACGCAGTATGATTACAAATCAGTATGAACGGATGATCACAAGTTATTACAGGAGTCGAATTTAACTGTTATGAGATTGACGATTTCACTTGAAGTGACTGTTGAGTGATGCTTTATGCATTATGATAATGGTGAACTATCAAAATTATAGATCATAAGGCCGTGGCTTCAAATAACCAACAGGGCTGAAATTTGTTACAACCTGTGCCTCCCAGCAAACTTGCCATAATGGATACATTGAACGTATTCTATGAGCAGGAGGATCAGGCAATGAGGGAGAGGACTGGATACTCACCATCATATTATGAGACTCAGGAAATTGTCACTAAAAACACTCCACAATAGACTTTCTGGAGTTTGACTTGACTGCAGCTTGATTTTGCTGTGCCATCGGTTGATTGTTCATTAGACATGGTGCTATAGAAGTTGCTAGTTAAAAGTACTTTACAGTTTCGTGATGCCTATGTCTGTCACTCTTGGGATAGGTATTTAAGGGTCTGCTCTTCTTCCACAGCTGTATAGCAAATTAATTGCAAAGTATACAATATTATGCTATGTTGATTTTATAGTTTAATCGAAATATTGTTATAATAATTGTATGGACCTTCTAATGGTAGCAAATTTAAATGTAGAAATTGAGCTTTAACAAATCACATATGATTCTGTACCAACATTCTGTTTATACAGGTGTCATTCAGAAATAAGCTTAAAGTAAATTTCTTGCAAACATGACAAGTCTTTTGAAGGTTCAGGTTAATAGGCATAACCAGATTACTCGGGAAAAATTAGTTTTTGACAAGCATTTGACTTACGAACTTGTATACTTACGTACCTCTTTCCATTCTAGTTGTCTTTCCTATGCTACTAGGCCACAGGTTTAAAGAGAAAAAAATTATAATTTAAGTTGGAAGATGGGTAATGAGCCTGTTCAGGTACCCTTAAGTGCAATGCAAGTACACAGGTGCCAACACAAGTACTGCTATACTCAAGAGAAGTCGTTACACTTACCCATGTATTAAGCTTAATACTTAGCACTTGCGAATTGGAATTCCTGCAGTAAATTGCAATGTTCATTAGAGGCAGTTCAGTTTAAGCAGTGAAAGCTATCTGATTTTTTTTGCATTTTTTGTTGATCTCCACAGTCAAAACCTGGTGAAGTTGAAGCAGCTGTTGTGGCTGCACTTGAGGCCGGCTATCGCCATATTGACTGTGCTTACATTTATGGCAATGAGAAAGAAGTAGGTACAGGGATTCACAAGGTGTTATCAGCTGGTAAAGTCAAGAGAGAGGATCTCTTCATCGTCAGCAAGGTATTTTAAGTTAATTTATATATATTCGTTTAATGAAAAAACCAGGTGACACATCGCATCTTGGTACAATCGTTAATTTAATGATCAGTCATTTTTTACTTGCATGTACACCTAATAATTGTAATTTTACACTTTTAAACACATGTTGTGGCCCCAGCTTATTCATGAGACCTTGTGTCAAGTCAGAGACAACCCAACAACCCATCCATAGATGCCATGTGAAGAACAAAATGTGGTTGCCTGAAGACATTCAGGAGACAGAGGGACTGTTGTGGTGGGGTGTGTTTAGGCTTTACAAGAGAAATGGGAAGGTGGCAGATTCAGTGTATTAGGGTAAAACTTTATCAAAAAGGTGGAACTTTAATTGTGAATGGAAAGCATGAGGATTGATAGATATGCAGATGATAGGGGAGGTTGAACAGTGGGAGGGGTGGAGGAACAGAGAATTTGGAAGAGATTGTTTCAAACTTAAGGAGATGATCAGGTAGAGCAGATTCAGGTAGAGCAGATGGATTAGTTGGAAAAGAGATTTCAAAGATGGAAGTTTGAAGTATTGCTGAGAGTTATAGGTTAGCAAAAAAACTTGAACTGAATGCATTTTAGTATTTTCAACCAATTTGTTGGTTCATCAGTAGCTGAATACTTAAAAAGTCTTATTCAAAATGTATAAAGAGAAGTGGAATTGTGGTTCCTCTTCCCTATGGAACTGTATGCATTTTTTGTAATCTTAATAACATCTGTAGGTGATATTATTGCCAGAGTTTTTGATTTTGTTTGCTTTTGGCAGCTGTGGAACACAAGGCATAATCCTCCTGATGTGAAGCCAAATTTAAAAGAGAGCCTTGAAAACCTGGGACTGGACTACCTTGATCTCTATCTCATACACTGGCCAATTTCATTTAAGGTATTGCTGATTAAAGTTAACAAAGTTAACTATCCCAGGTTTAAAATATTACTCATGTGCAGGTTATCAACATCTGGCTATAGAACTTTGTTCCTCTGATTTACTTTTGGGACAGCTGTGAAGTATGCTTATTAAGCTGTGCAAGAACAGTCTTTTAAACAACATGCACCAATAAATAACTAATGGTGTGACTTTTATTTTCATCTGATAGTTTAAATGCACAAATTGTATTTTTTTAAATTAATTGAAGTACTTATAAGGATATCAAACCGTGGCTGCTTTGTCTGAGTTTTATAAATTTTGTATGTTATAGGTTTAACTATTGCTGTATAGTACGAAAGGTGGCTGGTGTGCACTGTCCTCATGACATACAATACAGGTTTGAGCCTGTCCTATTATGTGATTACTTGAGCCAAATCCTTCGTACAGAGTTTCATAACCCCACTTAATCAATGCTGAGGTATGAGCACTACATGAATATAAAGATAATAATATGATATAAGAATATAAATACTTTTTTAGGCTGGACCAGAACTTTTCCCTAAAGATGCAGAGGGAAATTTGATCTATGACAATGTCCATTATCGAGATACGTGGAAGGTGAATTTACAATTACTTGTCATTTAACTTTTGTGAAACAGCACAAATTACTGATAATACATGTGGAAAAAGTTCAGTACATGTATTAACTCTGTTGTGATGAATGAGATCAATAACAGCCACACGATGAAAACAACATTCCCTTGCTTATAATTAGCTATACCTGTGGTTCTGTTTATATATTTTGCTGGCACATGCCTAACTTGTTGCTACCTGTGGAGATATGTAGGTGTTGCGCTTCTGTACATCAGCTTGAACCCGTCGTGCCTTCTCGTGTATTGGACCATGCTCTTGGAACAGTTGCCCATTGCATTTACATACCTTTGGCTTTGTGCTGCATACTTATCAAACTGTCTTGAACAGCACTTGTTTAAATCAGTTAGATAGCCATTTGTTCAGTGCTTTGGTGACCCATGTACAAGGTACTATATTAAATGTCTTTATACATACGTACCAGTAATAGCTGTTCACTGGCAGAAACATTGTTGATGCAGAAAGTATTTTATGAGTGGGTTTCTTCAATGGTTTCAACTGCTACACAACTAATTTTATCTTTACTATGATATTTAATAGTTAATATCTAAGAATGTTTATGGAACCAATTGAAAGAGAAATAATTGATGTTTCCCTAGATAAATTTTGTCAACTGTGTTTTGTAGTTAACCATTACTTGACTTACTTGCTTTCATCTCTGTTAATTTTTACTGTTTTTATTATTTTTCTGGATTCTGTGAAGTTCCGCTATCAACACTGGATTTCTATGTAGGGAGATGATGTTTCATTTGATGGCTTGCGTGAGTGATCTGGTTTGGATTACTAATAACGGGTTCTGATTGTTCTAAATGCAGGCTATGGAAGAATGTGCGAAAGAGGGCCTTGTCAGGAGCATTGGACTTTCCAACTTTAACCATCAACAAATACAAGACCTCATTGATAATAGTACAATTAAGCCATCAGTTCTTCAGGTAGCATATTAATTTTATAGTTTTTACTAGAATCTGTAAATTAATTGAATATATCTGGAACACTCTGTTATTTTTTTTGGTTTTATACTAAAGCTGTTGTTTTTAAGTGCTATTATGGTACTGGACTACTGGTAGCTGATACACGATCATGTAGTCAACTAAGTATGAATGTTCATTTAGATGGGTCCATGCAGGAGAGATTTAGACACAACAGACAAAGTAACCCACTTCTAAAGAACCAACACTAAGCTTTGATTATTGTAGTAGAAATGCAAACAGAATTAAACTTTTATTACAGGTTATAGTTTTATTTGTTTTCTGTTTTAAAGGAAATTATCAAATTGAAATGCATCATAACCTTTTGTCTTTCCTTCTCTTTCACTACCTGGTCTCTCTTCTAATTGTTTGCTGTCCCATTTTGAACTGACCATTAAATAATGTTAATTTCAATCAGGTAAAGGCATCAGAGAGGCTGGAGACCATAACGAAGATGAGATTGCTGTAGTTAAGATCTTTTTTTGAGGCCTTATTCTATGCCCCAGGATATCCAGACGTGCAGTCCTCAGCTCATTTCTTATTTTGTATGTCTTGTTGCATTAGTTGACATTGCTAACTACTTCTTAAACTGTTTACTCCTGGATGTTTTTATTTCAGGTTGAAATGAGTCCATATTTTCAGCAAGAGAAGCTGGTTAAATTTTGTCAAGAACGTGGATTGGCAGTGACTGCTTTCAGTAGTTTTGGCTCTCCTGGTAGACCTTGGTTAGACATTTTACATAAATAAAATGAGCTGCTCTACTGAAATGCTATTTTAAAAGAAATACATTACAATTTTAGTCTATTATTTTGGGCTTATTGTTTAACCCTGCAATGGTATGAAAAAGAACATACTGACACATGTAAATATTTCCAAAGTCCTGAAAACTGTTTCGTGTAGAAAGGATAAACAAACAAATTTTGTACTTGTTATATCTCCATCTCCAAATTTCAAGATAAATTCAACCTGTAAAAAGTTTTGATGATGTGCTTTGTTTTAGTTTCAAACCATCTAGCTTTGGAGAAAATATTGGAGTTTTTGTTGTTTCCCCTAAAAATGTATTCCTTCTTGTATGTTACTAAACTATAGTAAAATGTATTTGTGCAATAGCCTATCAGCTTTTAGCAGAAAGTTTTTTAGGGATATGTAATGAATCTAATGATGAAAACTGTGATATTGATTTTCGCCCCATCATAGATTTTGCAAATGCCAAAGTGACACAACATGGTTGTAACTGCTGTAGTTTTTACTTAAATCTTTTGCTTTTTGTATCTGTCCTTTTGAAGCATAGAGATGTTTCATGACGAGGCCATTATACTACATTAGTGCTGCCTTTGTTCACTAACTGTCCAATACTGTCGACTTTTAACATCATTTAAATGAATATATACTATAACTTAAATACTGGTGGTTAAGAAACATAGCCTGCCCTCCCATGAGTACTTGGCAGACAGATCGTCATCTGAATCGTTTTGTCTTTGCTGATAGTCATCTGAATTATCCCTATTTTCAAGCATCTTGTTGATTGCTTTTGGAATTTCACTAACTCTTCATGGTTACCCCACCATTACTGGCAATTTAAATCTCAGACATTTAAATATTATGACTTTGATTGGCCTATAACTGGTGACAGTTGTAACATCTTCCAATTGAAATCAAATTAATGATCATGTGTAAGTTATCGTAGAAGTGGTTCTAATAAAGCGGTACTGGGTACATCACTTGAATTATATCTGACTGGAGCAACAAATTGGGAGTCACCTACCTCGTTGCCAATGCAGTTTACTATGGCAGTTTACTATGACTGGCAAATGGCAAATTGTGGTCTACAGCATGAGCAGTAGTGGTGTACTAGGTTTACTACAGCAGGTGTAGGTTTAAAGAATGAACTCTGGCTATGGGAATTTTTTAGTTTAATAGATGTCTGAAGGTGAAAGAGATTCCTTATTCAGGATTATTTATGTAAGTGTTATTTTGCTACATAGGGTAATAATATTGTTGGATATAATTTGAAAAAATATGGGAAGTTACTCACCTTGTCACCTTGTGCTGTCAACTCCTGGAGCTCTAGCGATCGCCATGACACACATTCTCCATTGCTTCCTATTCGAAGTCAGGTCCCTTAGTGCTTCCAGATTCATGCCAGTTACATCGTGAATCTCATCCATCCATTTCTTCCTTGGTCGACCCCGTCTTTTTTCCCCTCACCACAAGCCAACATCATTTCCTTTTCTAGCCCAGCAGATCGCATAACATGACCAAAGAATCCAAGCTTCAATCTTGTCGCTTTTTGTTTTAAATAATGACTCTTCATTCTCGACACCAATCTCCACTCGTATTGATTCGTTCGTCCTTTTCTCTGTCCATGATATTCTCAACATCTTTCTCCATATCCACATTTCACATGCTTTGACCTTTTTCTCCATGTTCTTTGTCATTGTCCACGACTCACACCCATACAGAACCGTTGGAAAGACTAGGGCTCTCACGAGCCTTTTTTTTGTATCTATGCTCACATGCTTGTCCTTCCATATCTTTTCCAGTCCAATCATTGCAGCTTTCCCAATCGCAATCCTTCGTTTTATTTCTGTATCACATTTTCCTTCTTTTTCGACCAATGATCCCAGGAAAGTGAAGCTTTCTACCACCTCTATTTCTTCTCCGTCAATCTCAAAAGTATCCCATTCTGCTGTTGTCATGACTTTTGTCTTCTTTATGTTGAAGTATAAGCCAGCTTTTTCACTTTCTCTCCTTACCCTTCTTATTAATTCTATCAGCTCATCTTTTCTTTTTGCCATTAGTGTTGTATCATCCGCATATCTAAGATTGTTCAATGTCCTTCCCGCAATTTTTACTCCCTCTTTTGCCCCTTCCATTTCCGCCATTCTCATTATTCTTTCAGCATATAAGTTAAACAGGAATGGAGACAAAATGCATCCCTGTCTCACCCCTTTCTTGATATTGAATTGATCAGTGTCTCCGTATTCTGTTCTTATCACCGCTATCTGATCTTCATATAGTCCCCTTAATAGCCATATCAAGTGTTTCGGAATTCCCATCTCAAGTAGGGTTTTCCACATTAAATCGTGGTTAATGCAGTCAAATGCCTTACTATAATTAATGAAGCAGATGTGCACCTCTTGTCCATACTCCCTTTGCCGTTCCATTATCCACCTTAGGTTGGCAATATGGTCTCTAGTTCCTCGAGATTTCCTGAAACCAGCCTGGTTCACCGGAAGTTCCCTCTCTATTGTGCTTTCCATTCTTTTGTGGATTATTTTCAGTAATATTTTACTAGTGTGTGATATTATTGCTATCGTCCTGTAATTTTTGCATTCCCTCGCGTCGCCTTTCTTGAATATCGGTATGAAGATCGACTTCTTCCAATCATTCGGCCATTCTCCAGTTGCCCATATTTGATTGCATAATTTTGTTATTGTTTTTATCATTGCATCGTCCCCTGCTTTTATCAGTTCTATAGGTATTCCATCATGACCCGGCGCCTTATTATCTTTGAGTTGTTTTATTGCCCATTCTACCTCTGCTTCAATAACCTCCGGTTCCTTTTCATACCCTGTAACATCAATTTGCTCTTTTTTGACTCGTTTATCTATACTATATAACTCTTCTGTGTATTCTTTCCATCTTTTCTTCATCTTCTCTTCGTCGCATATTACGTTTCCATCTCCTGCCTTCATTGAGCCCATTCTAGGTGTGAATTTTCCCGTTATTTCCTTTACTTTTGAAAACAATTCTTTAACTCTCCCTTTCCTTCCTTCATCTTCCATTTCTTTGCACATTTCATTTAAATGTTTTTATTTATCTTCCCGAGCTTGTTTTTGGAAGGCACTATTCAGTGCCCTTACCTTATCTTTGTCGCCTACTTTCTTTGCAGCCTTCCTGTCCGCTGCCATGCCCACAGCTTCACTCAACAACCAAGTTGTAGTTGTGATTTTCTTCTTTGGGATATGTTTCTCAGCAACTTCAACTATGGTTTTCTTCATTCTCTCCCATGTGTTGTTCGAATCATCTTCCGCCTCTATCTCATCTCTCTCAAGTACTTCAAATCGATTCTTTATTTCCATCCTGTATTCCGGTGTAATGCCCTTGCAGTCATATCTAGTCATTCGATCTCCTTTTTTCAGCTTTTTTAATTTCGTTTTCAGTGTTGCTACCAGTAGCTCATGGTCGGTACCACAATCCGCTCCTGGTCTAGTTCTCACATCTCTTATCGTACTGTTCCATCTTTTATTTACCAAGATGTAATCAATCTGATTCCTATATTTCCCATTCGGTGACGTCCATGTGTACAGTCTTCTCTTTGGTTGTTCAAAACATGTATTCATGATTCTCAAGTCATTCCCTTTGCAGAATTCAACAAGTCTTTCCCCAGCTTCATTCTGTTCACCCAGTCCATGAATACCCATTGTTCCTCTATCATCTCCTTTGCATTGCCCCACCTTCGCGTTAAAGTCCCCCATGGTTATCAGTACATCTCCTTTTGGAGTTCTATCCATTGTACTCTGCAAATCATTATAGAAACTATCATGTTCTTCTTCTGTAGCATCGATGTTGGAGCATATATCTGTATAATAGTTGTGTTCACCTTTGCTCCTCTAAATCTTACACTCAAGATTCTGTCGCTCACCGTATCATAACCCGTTATCGCATCTGTACTTGTCTTATCACACATGATTGCAACTCCATTTCTTCCTCTCTCTTTTTGTCCTGACATTATTATCTTGTATCCATTCCAGCTGAAATGTCCTTGTCCTTTCCATTTTGTCTCGCTTAATCCCAATATCGCTAAGTCCAATTTTTTCATCTCTCCTTGAATCACATCCATCTTTCCAGTTTGCATAGAACGTACATTCCATGTACCCAATTTCATCTTTTGACTGCAGCTCAAGTTGAGTCTTTTCCCCTCAATACGATCCACCTCAAAACGTCCATTCGGCTTTTGTCCTGTTGCTTCATTAGACCGAAGGGTCATTGACTCACCGTCTTGCTCTTTACTAAGCTAATTTAATTTGATCAGTAATGATTCGCTTAATTTTTGGTATGTATATTTAACAGTTAACACCCCCCACTCCACAAATAGCTTTGTGGAGTATGTTATAGCATAGTGAAGACTTTTTCGTGACTTCAAACGATGATCTATTTTGTTGGGATATTTTTTGTAGGGCTGATAAGTCAGAAGCATCGGTTTTAGATGATCCAGTGCTTGTGTCAATTGCTAAGAAGCATGGAAAAACGTCTGCTCATGTGATCCTGCGGTGGCTGTTCCAGAGGAACGTAGTTCCTATTCCAAAAAGTGTGACACCATCTAGAATCCAAGATAATCTGAAGGTTAGAGCTTTTCATTTATTTTATACAATTTCCTTAATATAACATTAATGAAATCTTTGCTTGGACTGTTATGAGAAACTAGCTTTTGTAAAACTTTCACATTAAAACATTTCACTTCGTTAAATCAAATATTGAAATCTTGAAAACTTGAAATCGTAACTTGAAGTTCACATAACTGCTTCCTTTGTTTTGTTTTGTCTTACATATCCCACTCATGTCAAACACAGAAAATCATTTTGCACATAACTGACTACTTTTTGTCTACATGGCATTAGATTTTAGTATGCAATTATAAATTATTGCAAGGTGAAAATGCAAGCTTCATTAGCTTTCTGAATGAACTTAAGAACTTTTCATTGAAGACAGTGTGGCAGGATAATCATAGAATGACAAGGCTTTGCCTGAATGTATAGTTAAGACATGTTACAATGATTCAGTATGGGAAACTGTTCGATACATATTTATATGGATCATGCTCAATGTCTTTCTGTGTTTCACAATGTAGACTTCTTCTTGAGGACAATGGATGAGGACTGGCATCAGGCATCAGCTGTTGAAATAATTTAGTTGTGTGTTTTTTCTTTTCTTTAGATATTTGATTTTGCCTTGACAGCTGAAGAAATGGAAAGCATAAGATCTATTGATAAAAATGCTCGGCACCTTTTGCCTACCGTGGAGCGCAATGGGTAAATGTACCTTTTAATTTTGGCTAATGACAAATGCGTGATCAGCTTTTAGAACTCTGGAGCTAACAATATATCTGTTGTAAAAATGCATGCGATTGTTTTTGGCAGTTGATTGTTTTTGACAGTTGTTACTTTGTGAGGCTGATTAGCGTCATCTGTTGTTTTGAATACATCTGACTCTGAAAGGCAATTTTAGGTCTTTTAGTTGCAAGGTAGATCGTGGTAACATGCAGCATGTAGAATAACTGGACTGATGAACTTGGAGCAACAACATATCTGCACCAGAATTATATCTTGTTTAAGTTCCACCACTTGCAGCATATGAATCCATTTTCTTTATAAAACGTCGACAGGTTCACCCATTCTTCCAAATACAAAGTTCCTCTGGTGTTAACAAACTGCTCTTAACAGTCTGCAGCATGCTTGTGTCTGTTGAAATGCCGTATAGGCATCTAGACTGATACATAATTTCTGTTTCCACTTTGTACTGACGTGCGCTTTGTGGTTAGGATCAACAGTTGTCTTCTGGTTGTGCAACAGGCTAGTAGTGGTTAGTGTGCTGCACTGTCGACTAAAAGGTCTGAAGTTCAAAATACCTCCAAGGCAGAGATCGTGTTTGTCCATTGAAAATATCTGAGTGATAATGATGTCTGTAGCCTCATCAAGCAATCTCATCACTTTCTCACATGCTTTTAGTACTCGCATGATCTGTTGATGTGTCATGCATGTAGCAGCATTCCATAGAGTATTTTTTCCCAACCTGGGTGCCATGGTACCATGAACCAATCTAAAAGCGTTTCAGATACTTTATCACTACTGACATAGGCTTATAACTGCTTTTAAAAACTTAAAGTGGTGCAGTTAACTGAATGACTTTTAGTAAGGGTGTTAAAGTTGCAAAGTGCAAAGGGCGTGGTGGCTCAGTGGTAAGTTCGGCGCCTTGTGACCGGAGGGTTGCAGGTTCGAATCCCACTCTAGCCGCTGCGTACGGACCTTGGGCAAGTCCTTCACTCACAATTGCTCGTGGCGCTTCGGCGTGAAAATTCCGGCACAGTATCAAATGCTGTAGTCGGGAGCACCTCTGAGTAGTAGTTGACTTCGAGAGGCGCTATAGAAATATCCGGAATAAATAAAAAATAAATAAATAAAGGTTAGAAACCACTGCCATAGAGGGTTGGTAATGTGAAATGTCTGATAAAAGATTGCAATACTGCATTTTTTAATGGTTGTGCTTTGGACTTCTTAATATCTCAATGTTACTGTGCTTCACTTTTGTTTCAGAAAAAAAGAGGCAAGGGACAAAGATGCTCCATTCTTTCCATGGCCAAACCCTGATTCTTTTTAAGACAAGCAGTTTGTGTCATCAACATGAAATGTTGTTAAGCAATGTCATCTTCTTTCATGGTTTTGGAGATTTTGACTATCCCTATTTATATATAGCATGCAGATGGTATTATAATCGAAAAACAATATTGTGTTCACATTTTCTTCTGGCTAATGGGGTTCTAGCTCAGCCAATAATTATTTCCAGCGCCATCACCGGCAAGATGAAGAGACAATGGTCTGTGATTGAAACGTGTTTGTGGACAGACATTGACAGTGTGTGCCATGTTCTGCATTGCACACCAGCGGCACCAGTCTTGTTGTCCTCGAGACCAAGGTCTTGGTCTCGAGTGCACTCGAGTTCGTTTTTAAAAGTCTTGGTCTTGGTCTTGGTCTTGAGGTTCAAGGTCTTGGTCTTGGTCTTGGTCTTGAGGTTCAAGGTCTTGGTCTTGGTCTTGAGGTTCAAAGTCTTGGTCTTGGTCTTGCAAGACCAAGACCAAGACCGGCTGTCAATATGAACAGTCATTAAACAGAACTCAAGAATTCTGTATCAAGCCTGCTTGCATCATATGACCAATATCTATGGATGGATACAAGTCTTGTTGGTCTGGAAAACCCATTGGAAGCAGCAACAGTTATTCTGTATCTGGGAAGCAGCAACAGTTATTCTGTATCTGGGAAGATTTCAAATGGACTCACTATCTGTACATTAACATCCAGTGCTTGAAAAGCTACTGTGTGTGTGTGTGTGTGTGTGTGTGTGTGTGTGTGTGTGTGTGTGTGTGTGTGTGTGTGTGTGTGTGTGTGTGTGTGTGTGTGTGTGTGTGTGTGTGTGTGTGTGTGTGTGTGTGTGTGTGTGTGTGTGTGTGTGTGTGTGTGTGTGTGTGTGTGTGTGTGTGTGTGTGTGTGTGTGTGTGTGTGTGTGTGTGTGTGTGTGTGTGTGTGTGTGTGTGTGTGTGTGTGTGTGTGTGTGTGTGTGTGTGTGTGTGTGTGTGTGTGTGTGTGTGTGTGTGTGTGTGTGTGTGTGTGTGTGTGTGTGTGTGTGTGTGTGTGTGTGTGTGTGTGTGTGTGTGTGTGTGTGTGTGTGTGTGTGTGTGTCAGCGACTTCAGCACCTGTAGAACGTATGTTTTCACATGGCGGAATTTTTATGAGGCCCACCAGGTACGTCTTGGTCAGAAAATTCTGAGAGAATTGGTTTTGATAAAATACATAAGGCATTTGGAATAATAGTTTGCATGAAGGACTTTTGAATACAAATTCGGATTTCTCTGCAGTTTGCATTTAAAGTTAATTTGCTTGAATAAAATAAAAGACTCGTGTTTTCATTAAAATAGCGAATATTCCGACTTGATAATTTTTAGAAGTCTTGACCTGATTGCGATTTTTGGGTCTTGGTCTTGGTCTTGAGGTTCAAGGTCTTGGTCTTGGTCTTGGTCTCGAGGTTCAAAGTCTTGGTCTTGGTCTTGGTCTTGAGGTTCAAGGTCTTGGTCTTGGTCTTGGTCTTGAGGTTCAAGGTCTTGGTCTTGGTCTTGGTCTTGAGGTTTAAGGTCTTGACAACAAGACTGAGCGGCACAAAGGATCAGTGGCTTGTCCCCATTTAACGTGGTAGTTGTCACCTCAACGCTGCTCCTTCCTAAATAGGTTTAGAGTAAACTAGAGTTGTCAAAGGAAATTTAAACATGGAGGATAGATGGCTTTGCAATGAGGAAGTGGCTAGTGGCATCTGTGTTTCCACTATACTTCCATGCAGAAATAGATGTCATGTCCCCAGATTGTGTGTCCACTGTCCAACCAGTAACACAGGTACGCTAGCAGGTGGGAAGCAATAATATCATTGTAAAGTGGTAAATCATTTACAATTTTAATGGAAATATGTGCAGGTATATTCAAATGTACAAGCAATGTGCACCTCCATGAATCTGAGTTTAAGGTGGAAATTTCAGACAGGAGCTTTTTACCAAATTTTACTTTCATTTTGTACACCAAACAGGGTTTGTTTTTATGGCAGTACAGATAAGGAGGACATTTTTGATTGATAATAAGAAAACAGACTACAGGTAGCAAATAGTAATAGGCAGTTGTTACAGATTTGGCTTAAATGCTGGGGTTAACAAATGGTATGTACTGGTTCTTTGTGCATATTAATGTCATGTAAAATCTTTCAGATAAAGCTGAATTGTTATTTCAGACGTTATTTGGAGTATCGTACAGTTTCTGTACCAGAAAGTATTAAATCACAGGCTGGAGTTACTATTGACAGCTCACTGTTATTGCCCGTGTATGCAATATATTACTATGGCTAAAATCATGATACTTGTATCTTTTTGTCCCATTTCGGTTGTGGTATTGTGGCTTGGTCTCACACTTTAGAATCGTATGCCATATAATATTATTAACATTGCTATAATCTTTAATTTTACGACTGCATTTAAGTACTGTATATGCCACTTGGAGTTTATAATATGCATTTTCCTGAGCCACAGCAGACATTCTTGTACTAATTCATGTTATTTTTAGTTGCAATACAAATTCCGTTGGTTGAGCCGTTGTGCTAACCATGTCGCTTTGGTTGTACTGAGGTAAATGAAGATTACTGTGTGCAATATGGTGACTTTTTTCATACTTGTTTCATTTGATAGTGGGGAATTGGTTTAGACGAGTGTTTACAAAAAGATGAGGGTACTTAACCGTCTACCACGACTGTTGCTAAAAGCCATGCCATCTTGATGGGGCCATGAGTTTCAAATGCCAAGGAAATGTAGCAGTAAGCTGTCTCTTTGGTTTCATACTTGGACACAATTCTTTGGACTGCAGTATAGGCAGCTTGTTCAGTGGCTTTCGACCAATATGACTCTGTCAGGGTCTCAATTACTCTTGCATCCCAGACAAGGCGTACTCCCATTTCCCAAGGCCAAAGAACCTTGGGTTGTGCCTTCGGAGCGTCTGTTGGACATTGCAAGTTATCTGGCACTGTAGATGACAGAAAGCTAGTTTTAGTGAGGGTTTGGCAAATGGTAAGGTTGTAATTAACCCATGTCTTACCACCTGGCCAGAGCCTAAGCGATATGGCAGTCCGAGTCTGTAATTCTGTTCAGTTGAGTTTGATAATGTGTATTAAACTATGCCATCATATCAAAGATGATTGGCATCCGTCTGAGATGTATACAATAATGTACAATGTGGCAAGGGATAAGGTTCCAAGACAGCTCTGCTGTCGGCCAGCTACCCAACCAGAAAACCCCTGTGGGGAGACTGATGGTAGGAGCCGTTCTTTGCAACTGATTGTGCATTGGCCGAGACTAGACTTGCTCCTTTGACAGTGCAACTTCGCTTTTGTGGGTGCTGTAGCAATTTCGAGATACGATTACCCGTAGAAGTTGGGACCCCCCAACAGGCATACACCCTCAAATTAAATGGGTGGCTGTGTAAAAATCAAGAGGGTACATGATTTTTTCACATTTAGGGCTTACTGAAGTTCAGTGCTATATACTGTATAAGCCATTTCTTGTGCATCCTTATTGATGGCGTTGAACCTCAAGACCAAGACTTTGAACCTCAAGACCAAGACTTTGAACCTCAAGACCAAGACTTTGAACCTCGAGACCAGCTAGACCAAGACCAAGACTTTGAACCTCAAGACCAAGACCGAGACCAAGACCCCAAAAAATCACATTCAGATCAAGACTTCATTTCCTTAAAAAAATTTCAAGTCGGACTACTCGCTATTTTAATGAAAACATGAGTCTTTTATTTTATTTAAGCAAATTAACTTTAAATGCTGACGGCAGAGAATTCCGAATTCGTATTTACAAAAGTCCTTCATGCAAAGTGTTATTCCAAATGCCTTTTGTATTTTACAAAAACCAATTCGCTTAGAATTTTCTGACCAAGACGTGCCTTGTGGGGCTTCATAAAAATTTTGCCATGTGAAAAAATACTTGCCATAGGTGCTGAAGTCGCTGGCACACACAGTAGCTTTTCAAGCACTGGATGTAAATGTACAAATCGTGAGCCTTTTTTAAATCCTCCCATGGTTTATCGGTCACCGTCTGGCTCAGAAAAAGTCTCGGCAGGGCTTCCAGATAGGCCTATAGCATAACTTAATTTGCTGCTGCTGCTGATGGGTTTTCCTGACCAACAAGAGTTGTTACCGTCCGTAGGTATAGTTGACATAGGCTATGATTCTAATAGGCCCCTAGGCTTGATTTAATTCTTGAGTTTTGTTAAATGACTGTTTATATTGACAGCCGGTCTTGGTCTTGGTATTGCGAGACCAAGACCCAGTATGAGAATTGTAGGAAAAAGACTGGGGGGGTTAGACATTGATTTACGTGGAGTTTGGGTGTGCAATGAAGACGTTACTGTGGGGTCCTAAGAAAGACTGGGGGGTTAAACCCCCCGACAATTCTCTCCCTGCCAAGACCAAGACTTTGAACCTCAAGACCAAGACCAAGACTTTGAACTTCAAGACCAAGACTTTTGGTCTCAAGATCAAGACCAAGACTTTTAAAAACGAACTCGAGTGCACTCGAGACCAAGACCTTGGTCTCGAGGACAACAAGTCTGATTATTCGAAATAAGATCGAATTGCGAATAGTTAAAGTTTACGCATAAGTGGTGTGTCGTCCTGTGTGCTATGGAGTTATCGACTGATTTGATTAGTTGGCGACTGACTTAGCGACTCACTCGACTAAGTCGCATGCTGATCGACTGACTAAGTCGCTTAGATTATCGACTGACTTAGCGACTTGCTATCGACTTCTCAGGTAATCAGGTATGTCTACTGGACATACCTGATTATCTAACAATATAATGCATTTTACCGCATACTGTACTGACCGTGCCATCATTTCCGTGGGCATTAGATGGGACCTGTATGGGCTCAATACGGGTCCAATATTGTAATATGGGCTCAACTCAATGTGGGCATGCTGACACAGGACAGATCAATTACTGTGAAAATTAATGTTTATGTGCATTCGTGAAATTGTGCGCCTGAAAAATCAGATATTGTAAACGAAACTGCCGAAGAAATAGTTATTTGACGAATTGCTTACAGGTCAAATACTAGAAAAGAAAAAAATTAATAAATTGGGCACCGTTCCTGCTGCAATGGGAAAACACCGAAAATCAATTCCGACGGATCGTCACACTGAAAAGTTTGGGGAGCGCTATCCTAGAGTGTTTCTGAAATAGCTTTTGTGGGGGTTCATTAACTGGCGTGCGGCTGTTGCAGATTTGGGGGCAAGTAGCTGTAAGAATGGCGCTAGGTCAGTTTCGCATGGCAGCCGGATGGCATAAGTGGCCAACTGTTGTGGAGATTTCTCACGCTCGATCGAAGGAAGCACGGATTTTGGTTCAATCGTCGTTGGGTACCTTCACGCAGAATGTTAGGAAGGAAGAAGTACGGTTTATTATGTGTTCCCACGCGTTTACTCGTAGTCATCGTGTTAATTTTTGCTTCTTGTTGTCATTGTGTCGATCCACTGTACAACGACAGTGATGATGTTATCTCTCTGAAAGATGACAACTATGACCGGATTGTGTTGGCAACAAGCAACGCTTGGTTGATCGAGTTCTACAACAGCTGGTGCGGTCACTGTATCAGATTTGCCCCCACCTACAAGCAGCTGGCAACTGATATCAAAGGTCTGAATTTTAATGTCAGCGGTTAAGCGTGTTTTTAAATATCTAAGTTGTAATTGGTGAAAAGGTTAAACTGTGAATTCACGTTGTTAGTGTTACAAAATACGTGACTTAGTGCATGATGTAATTCCACCTTTAAATGTTTCAATGAAGAAGTGTGTTTATGTGGGCACGTAGCGAATCCCGATTCCCCGAACGGGTAGGCTATTGCTGCCGGATCCGCGAAACTATCTTGTAAAGAAAAACTGTATGCCCGAAAGTGTTGTTCGTAGCGAATCCTCGAAGTGGTATTTCCTCCGGATCCCCAAAACAGTTTTGTAAAGAAAAACCGTATTCCAGAAAATGCTGTTGTGTGCAGGATCCTCGAAATCAAATTTCAGCAAAGAACGAAACTTTTCCTGGTCGATTTCCTGAAATAAAGAGATTTTCATAGCTATCTTTAGACATGATTTAAAGTAGTATATAAATGCATTGTAAAAGTGTATATCCAATTTCACACTTTTCCACAGATGTTGCCCTGCCTAAATTTTACGCCTGCTATTAAATACGGTGTTTCAAATCACCAACGGCAATTGTTTACCTTGCAAACATAATTATTTGTCGATTTGCGTGCATAAATATATTTAACTCAATGGATTTGTCATGTAAGCAAGATGCAATAGTTTCCTGATCCCCAAGTATTGCCCAAGAAATAGTTGCATGACGTTACATAGGGTTGCCAGACATCCAGCAAAAGGAGGATATGTCCTCCTTTTTGGCCTCATGTCCTCTGTCTGGCAGGCAAAGCTAAAAACCTGTGAAATGTCCGGCTTAAGTTCAAGTGCTTTAATGCTTTTTGCATGATCGGTGTACTGGGCTATTGGTTATTATTTTATGACCATTTTTAATGACTTTACACGTGCACGTTTTCCCTAAGTTCCCCTGACTAATCTACTTACTTTTTTTTATTCCAGTTCTACACATTTTTTATTGCAGTTCCACACATTTCTAGGCCATGACCTGAGTAATGTTACAATGTATCTATGGTCAAAGTGCTCACTTTATTTCCGGTTTCTTGGTTACTTAGGAGACCCTCTGACTCTGGAGTGAAACATTCAATGCATCCTCCTTTCTGGCTTTTGTTGTCCTCTTTTGCCATGTATCTGGCAACCCTACTCTTGGGTAACAAGAAAAGAATTTTTAATTGCTTGAAAACAAGTATGACATAGAGGCCTACTATTCTGGAGATGCCTCATCTAGTCTGCCACTCTGCATTCTACTCACTTTCAGGATTTGTGTCTGTGCTAGTATTCGGGATATCGTTTGGCCAATTGGTTAGAGCGCTTTGCCTGTAACGTGAAGAGTACGGGTTCGAGCCTTGCCCAACACAGCTACTGTGTAGGGACCTTCACTCACGATTGCTCTGCGCCATCATTGTTCTATCATATGGTTGTGTGCACTTCCAAACTTTTGAATGAAGACAATAATAATAATAATCTTCATTTATTAATTCAAACTGACAATTACGCAGTAAGATTACATGATATAGTAGAAACAGACGATAACAAGTTTAACAGGAGTCGAATTTAACTGTTTGGCAGCCATGCAAGGCACCCATCTGTCCTGCTTATTTTACAATCGCCACCTAGCAGTTGAAGGCTGATGATCTTCTTGCCATTGTGTTACCATTCAACCATCTCCCTGCACGGGAGATGCTTGAATTTGAATATCAATTACAGTTGTATTGTATATCGAATGCTTGGTTAAAACTGCTTTTGGGGATTCATTTTATTTTGCATTCTATTCATTTACAGGGATACGGGTTTCGGGGATTTGGGTCCGCACTAGTTTTCAGGATATTGGTAGAAAACTGCTTTTGTGGATTTGATTTATTTAGCAGTTTAATCACTTTTAGAGCTTTGGGGATTCGGGATAGACCCAATTTATGTGGCGTAATTTGGATAACTACTAAAAGTAATACTAAAGAAACAGCTGCTTTTGGTCGAGTTACTTATAAATAATATGGCCACCCCAGACTATGAGATAAATTAGAGCTCGTAAGTAAGTGATTGGCAAGTGGTTCCCACGACGACATACACAGTGCCATAAAAAGTATTCCGGGATCTTGTATGATTTCTGATGGCTGGAGTGCATATTCCACTCGGAAAAAGTTAGAGAGCAACATTTCCATACATTGTACTGTTTTGCATTAACACAACTTAGTCAATCCAAATGAGGTTGAGGTGCACACACACAAAACATGGAGAATAGTTGAATGTGTGCCAAATGCAAATTTAGAATACAGTTTTACACAAGTCACAATTTATTTCCACTGTCTTTTTATGTGCAGAAGTTCGTCTAGATAGCAAAACACAATTTCGTGAGGACTTTTTTCTTTTTTTATGTACACCACAGAAGCTTACCCCATTTATTAATTTATTGATATCAATAAAAGTATTGTGAAAAACTCTGTTACTAACTGATTACATACTTTTGATATGCTTTCCTCTAACTGTTAATTTCTCTCACACTGTGGAGTGGCCATATTGCATATAAATAGGGTGGCCAGAAACGGCCATGTCTTGAGGGTAACCCAACGAATTTGCTGAAGAAGATTTGTTGTCAGGCCCGCCAACAGAAATTCCAGGCCCCTAGACAGAGCAGTCACAGGCCTCTAAACTATCTTTAGGCTTTATGAGAAAATTTATCATTTATATTTATTTACTTTATAATTAAAATCGTACAACGCATAGTTTAGCAGAAGAAAGTTCTTAGACAGAAGTGGGCATGTTCTATAGGAAAAAAATGATAAGTAAGGTAATATTCAGATGCTTGAAGTTCAAACTGATTGTAGTTAAGTGTCAGTAATATTATATTTAAAAAGGCATAAATCATAAACTTTGTATAACTGATTATAATATTTTTCATAAGCTGATTACGGGCTTGGCCCAGGCCCCTTAAAATTGCCCCCTCTTCCCTCCCTCTCAGCAGGCCTGTTTATTGTGTGAACTTACGTTGCACCTGGTTAGGTCAGTTAGATAACCATGTATGCAGCGGTTTGAGAGGTTCTTAGCAGTTGTATAAATACTTTGGTACTCACTTATTCATACATGCATATTATCAATATACAGTTGACAGTTAACTCTGAAGTTGCATGCTGGGGGTAACCATGGCATATAACCATGACATATATTGTTATGGTCACGTTTAGGAGACAAAATCCAATGGTTTATGTTTCTGAAGATCAAGTAAAGCTGATGACAATGATGTATGTAAAGTGCTTCAACCTCAAATTACTTAGATTTGTGCATGTCCTAATTGCAAAGCATTGTTTCTTGTAGCCTGGAGACCATTTATAAAGGTAGCTGGAGTTGACTGTGCCCAGGAATATAACACAGAGCTTTGCCAGTCCTTTGAGATAACTTTGTATCCTACCCTTAAAGTAAGTGCTTGGAAATTATCAGAAATATCTCTATAATGGAAAAGCCTCATTAAATAGAAAAGTGACCAAACAATGCTAACTTTCAGTGATGTTGTTTGGTAAACAGCTGCTAGTAGTTAAGATTAATAGTTAAGCACTTGTAAGATTTTGTTGTTCTGTTCACTATCCCTTTGTGCATTCTCAGTTCAGTAATCAATACTAAAGTGTTTCTTGTCCAATCCGTCATAAAATTATCTGTTCGGCAAGTGGGGTCCCTCTTTCAGTGGGCTTGCTATCCCTTCTGGGGCCCTATTGGCTGCCTATGTTCCAGTATGTAATACTAATTTTTCTTGCTGTGCTTTTCTTTTCTGTTACATATTGGTTCGCAAAGGTTGACAATTTAAAGATGTTCATTGATGTAGGTAAAGAGCACATAATGTAACCTGTGTAACAAGCCATGAACGTCTTTCCACATAATTGAATATATGTCTGTAACCCATATGCACATTCTGCTTGTCTTGTTGACATCGTTTTCTTTCAGCAGTTGATGATGGCCTACATTGTTCTTTAACATGCTTTGTTGTTCTTCTGCATTGTGTACTTGCTGAGCATTTCATGTTCTAAGGACTTTTGAAGATATATGTATGGATGTATCTGTACCTTGTTATTTGTCCCTCCGGTTACTGTACTGTTTCTGCTGGCTGTAGTATTTGGGTTTATTTATAAGTATTTGGTGAATATTTGTGAGAGAGTAATTGGTTTTAAAACCTTTGAAATGTTTTTTGAAGTTCTTTCCGGCATTCGCTTCAAAACGTATGAATGGAACGATTTGTCCCGGATTACAGGCAGTGGATTTACTGCGTGAGGAAATTGTGGAGTTCATTTCCAATGCTAGTCAAAGTAACATTGGGAGCAGAAGACTTCGACTCCTGCAACCGCTGCAGTAAGATAATACTTTTAATGTTTATCCATCAGTTTACATTTGACTTGGTTCTTTTGGCTCTTTTAAATTCTGCCCTGTCATTTTGTGGTGGTCCCAGTTCCAAGTCTAGGTAATGGAGGAGGGTGATGCTAATCATCTTGGACAGAGTTTCTCTAAAAAATAAACTACTTAACTTTGGCTTTAATTATTTACTTTGTTATTTTAGTGAACATATTACCAGTTTTATTACTGTTGAAGGCAGATTACTGAGTGTATTAAGCTAAATCTGTAAGCAGATTTCCAGTGTTGCATGTAAGAGATTGTGTTTACTGTATTTGATTGATTGATTGAATTGTTTATTGAAACACCATGCAACAGACAAATCAAATTATGATAGTTTCGCCTATAGCATTTCAAGTGCTGGGGTCAAAATGGCAATCCAAAAGGTCAAAAATTACCATCTCACACAAAAAACAGTTTACATACATCATTTCAAACATCATTTCAAATCATATGCAAAGAATCTAAACAGTACAGTGCAAGGTAAAAACAGTAACAAACCACACAAACAATTAAATCTGCGAGGACAGTAAGTGGCGTTTCATTTGTACTTTAAATAAACCAAAGATAGGGGCTTGAATGAGGTCCTGTGGGAGAGTAATCCAAAGCATTGGGCCAGAGCATTTTATTGAAAATTGTAATTGAGGGATACATATTTATCTGTTTATTTCAATTTCTTAATTTCTATTGTGTTACTGTGTAGTTGAAAGTCATGCAAGTTCACTTTGAAATTTTGGCCAATTTAATTTTGGTCAGATTGCTCAGTATGTATGTTCAACAAAGCAAGTGTTGTTGGTGGTGGGGTGTGGAGCAGTTGTTTGGCAATGTTTTGACTAAGGTTTAGTGTCTCGAGGCATTGTTTAGAGTTTTATTAGGCAGTTATGTGACATACAAATTCACAAACTGTTTCATGATCTACTTACCTAGGAACATCAGTGATGTTTGGCTTGCCATGGAGGGCATATCCGAGAAAGCTCTTTTGATATTTGAAGAGCAGCGATCGTATATTGGACGACAGGTGAGCCCTACTTCAGGTTAATTTTGTGAAGACACTAATTTTGTTGTGTAGACTTTATTCTTAGTTTCCATAAGTTTCTAATTTTGCTATGCTTTTAGACTGTCTTTTATGCTTTATATAAGAACAGTGAAGTCAATCAGTCTCAATTACAGAAATTTTTAATTCTTCAAAGTGGTGCTTCTCATCCATAATGCCCTTCCACACTGCAAGCCTTTCCTTGCAATCCGTACCTTCACCTCTCCTTCCTTTCGTCAGTGGCATTTAGTGAGGTGCACTGTAGCTTACCTCTGGGTTGAGAAGGTGCAATATAGAAATTGTGTACTATTTTATACATTACATCACAGTGTAATTAATTGTGTCCCAAAGTCAGTCACTAAGGAATTACTGACTGACTTAATGAGATAGCAACTGATTTAATGACTTAGTTGACTAAGTTGTATGCATATTAACTTACTAAGTCTCAGACTTGTTGGCTGACTTACTTGCTATTGACTTAAATAGCCAGGCATGTCTGATAACTGATAAGGTTATTATTTTACCTCATGCTCTATTGACTGACTGAGAACTGTGAAGTGTTTATTTGAATTTATTAAAGAATCCTATCTAATCTAATCCAATGGCTTCTATAGCTAATCCAATCTAATCCAGTGGCTTCTATAGCTAATCTAATCCAATGGCTTCTATAGCTAATCCAATCTAATCCAGTGGCTTCTATAGCTAATCTAATCTAATGGCTTCTATAGCGCTGTTATCATAATGCCCATGACATCACTCGGGGGTTGCTTTATGTGAAATCTCAATCAAAAGTTTAATCCATTGGAGAAGGTTGGTTGAAACTAATAGATGAGATTTCAACCAGAAGCCAGGCTACAGTGGACATGCAAGTTCAAAGAGGTTTAGGCCTTGATGACATCAGGGAATTGACAACTGGACGAACTGAACTGGACAATAACTCACTAAGCTTTGGACCAGCCTTTGAGAAAGCCCAAGTCACTGTTTGGGTATGGGGCACAGAAAGAGTCAATAGTATCCATTGATTGAGTGCAATGTCTGTTGGTGTGGGGATGAGTGTGGATAGAGATAGATAACCTGGTTTAAAAGTATTATTTTGTGAACTATGAGGCTGAGTTTGAAATAGGTTCTTTTCTCAATGCTGTCAGTTAAAAGGACTGTTCATAAAACTATAAACATTATTATTATATGGAATATGGCTGCCGGATATATGGAATATGGCTGCCGAGTGAGTGGTGAAAGCGTCGCGGTTGTCCTGCGAAATTTTGGAAATTATGCTGACTACGATGTAATTTAAAGCTTAAAAAGTTATAGAATTTCGAAATAAGGCAGTAAGGACCTCGGATGAAGAACAAATTTTCGTCGTATTACTCGAATTGGTGACAATAACGTAAAAACGAGTAAAGTGTGGTCAGGAAAAAATGAAGGATGGGCAGCGTACACCAGATTAGGTAAACACAAGCAACAAGCGAAATAGAACGAGACGTTGTAAGGGGCGAGTAAAATCGTGGATCAAACAAGCAAATCTACTCTCAGTAGATGTTCATAACAACGGATATGTACGAATAATCGCTCCGGATAAACATAACGTGTTACCGAAGATTGTAACTATTTTTGTTAAATCCGGACTGCGCAAGGAACACATTGTCAAGTTCATTGTACATTACACTAGCGAACAAAAATCTACAATCAATGTGAAGGAACTGTGATCTCAAAAATTAACAACGACAACCTCGGATTTTAAAGAACCAGCGGAAGCCATGGCTAAGAAAGCAGCAAAAGTCGAGGAGTTAGTCGAACTCATGAAAGAGGAAAAGGTAACGGAACTGCTCGTTGACAGACTTACGCAAACTCTTTCCCCAGCAATCGACAAAATCCTTGAGAAGAAATTAGACGAAATCCTTGAGAGGAAATTAGACGAAATCCTTGAGAAGAAATTAGACAAAATCATTGACAGAATTCTAAACAAACTAAGCCCAGTTATGGAAAAGAATATAACGGAACAAGTCACTGCGCACACCAAGAAACTGCAAAACAAACAAAACCTTTTAGAGGAGGAAATCGATCGACTGCAAAACAAAGTGGACCGCATGGAAGCAGAGGCGAGGCTACCTAACTTGGTAATCTGCGGGCTTCAGGAGGTGAATACCTATCAAGGGTCTAAAGGATCAGCAGAAAGGGAAGCCACTGAAGCGGTCCTGTCACTCTGTAATGAAACATTAAGCCTGTCAGTTGACGAGAGCGATATTGAATCAGCCTACAGACTACCAAAGAGAGGGAAGGAAACCCATCGATCGCTGGTGGTTAAGTTTCGGGGAATGAAAACCAGAAATCTGGTCTATGGGGCCCGCTTCGCTCTCAAAAAATCACGGACCTACATCAATGAACACCTGTCATCCCAAGCCGCACAAACCTACGCAAAGGCAAGGAGCCTTATGAAGGAAGGAAAAGTGTTATCTACCTGGACTATGGGAGGAGTAGTGTATCTTCGCACCACCGAAAAACCGGAAGACAAACCACTGAAAATCCACAATGTGAGTACGCTAAAGAAGCTTCTTCAAATAGACGACTTACCTTACATGGGCATGGAAGGAGCAGAGAAGTCGCAGTTATCCTCCAGCTCACCTCACGTGGATTCGACGTTGATAAAGCATCACTAAGGCACAGTAGCCCACTTATTTACTCTACATAAAAGGTCCACTGGACATAAGAGCAAATATTATCTGATCTCTCAATAGTTCGGCCGGGGAAAAGCTCGGGAAGGAATAGATGATCATGCATCTTTAGAGACCCACCAAGGGGATTGATAACCATAGTGTAAGCTACTTTGGAGTTATTTACATTACATTACATTGCATTACACTACTAGTACTTCTTTGTGTAATCGATGATTGGACCCGATTGGTCACAATTGTGAAACCTTTCTTTGCTTACGTTATAGCTTGTTTGTCTGCAAGAATGCCTATGATTGTTGTGATGATAGACAGAGGTTGATAACCATAGCATAAGCTACTTTGGAGTTATTTACATTACATTACATTGCATTACACTACTAGTACTTCTTTGTGTAATCGATGATTGGACCCGATTGGTCACAATTGTGAAACCTTTCTTTGCTTACGTTATAGCTTGTTTGTCTGCAAGAATGCCTATGATTGTTGTGATGATAGACAGAGGTTGATAACCATAGCATAAGCTACTTTGGAGTTATTTACATTACATTACATTGCATTACACTACTAGTACTTCTTTGTGTAATCGATGATTTGACTCCATTGGTCACAATTGTGAAAACCTTTCTTTGCTTACGTTATATAGTTTGTTTGTCTACAAGAATGCCTATGATTGTTATGATGATAGAAAGAGAGGCTAGCTACAGCCGTTAACGTGATGAAAATTTATCTGATTTTAGTGGTAAATGCCCTCTCGGGTTCAAATGATGCCTGGTAACCAGAACGAAATTTAGGAGATAAACTTGAATGACAGAGTAGATTGAAACCAGGGAATTTGTTATGAAATTAATTAATTGCTACTGCTTAAAGGTTGCAGTAATTCTACTCACGAACACTGTTCTCTTGGGTGGATTTTTGGGTTGTTTTATATGTATAAGTAATGATTCAGATCTCAATGCCTGAATGCAGGCTGAATATTAGACTGATTGTATTGAACTTTAGGCATTGGACTATTTGATATGATATATATAGTTATATGTATAGCTAAGTATTTAGGGCCATATAAACAGGACTGTAGGCCCCTATATACTAGAACTGAAATGCTAGGGACAAAAATAGAGTCAAACGCAGGAATGACCATACGCTGGAACTAATTCAGCTGGCGACAGATGCTTGCGGGCCGGGCCGATGGTGCACGTGCAGCCAATTAGTAGATATGCACAGGGAGGGGAGTAAACACATTGTACACGATGGCAACTATGTTGATCCAGTTAATACAAATGACAGTCAATTAGCATATACATGCAGGGAAGGGAGTAAAGACACTGTAGGAGATGTTAATTATGCGGGGTCAGATGATACAAGTGGAAGCTATAACGCTCGACTCTCAAGAACCTGTACTATCTGTAATGAAACCCGGCTAAATTTATCAGAGGATAGTGATGGAAATACGAATGAGGAACTCGGTGAGGAACTCAGATTAGAAAGGGAGTTAATTGTAATAGAAGAGATAGAAGGGGAGCAAGAATTAGAGGTAATTTTTAATGAAGATGAAGAAGAAACCTTGAGCAGCATGAATACAGATCCTGACATTAATTACTTTAAGAATGTGAACTGGTCAAGTGATTACATATCACCAACTATGCTCGCTAAAAAGATTAAGGAAGAGAGCGAGCACGAAGGCACTAACTTAACACTCCTCCACATAAACTGCAGAAGTGTGTTGCATAAATTAACTGAAATCAGGGAATTAATGGAGGGACTCCAAAATATATCAATTGTTGCATTATCGGAAACATGGTTAGATGGTAGCCTGGAAGAAACTATCCAAATCCCTGGTTATGACTTCATAGGGAAAGGTAGGCTGGGAGAAAGAGGTGGTGGAGTAGGACTCTTGGTTAAAGATACTCTAAAATTTCAGCTGTATGAACCTAAAGAAGGCTACAAAAACCATAAAACGTACGAAAGTCTTTTTATAAGACTGCTTCTAAAAAATTCGTCCCCAGTAATAGGAGTAATTTATAGATCACCTGGTCTGCAATTACACGATTTCAATGAGGAATTTGATGAATTGGTAACTGGAATCCGGGATAGCTCTAAGCAAATAATAATAATGGGAGATTTTAATATAGACTTACTCAAACTAAGTGAACACAAAGATTCCAATATTTTCTATAACTCTTTAATCGCACATCACTACTTGCCAACCATAACTAAACCAACTAGGATTACCTCCTCCACACGTACTTTAATAGACAATATATATTGCAGCTCATGGTCCAAGTTGCAAAACTCCTACATAGTCATCTCCGACATATCCGACCATCTGCCGATTTACGCAAGTTTTTCCTTGGATAATGTATATAAAAGAAAGTGCGAAGATAAGACTCAAAGAGTAATAACTGAGGCAGGAAAGGATCAGTTTAAAAGAACTCTGGCAGAGATGAATTGGGATGAGGTTATAAGTCTCTGTGATAAAAGAAATGCGAATGAAGCCTATGAAAGTTTTTTGGAGAAATATAGTCGGGCCTATAATGAAGCCTTTCCACATAGAGAAGTGACAAAGCATAAGGTAAAATCGAACCAGCCCTGGATGACAGTAGGACTGCTGAAATCTTGTAAAAAGAAAAATCTCTTATACATAAAATACCTGAAATGTCCAAACCAACAAAATAAATTAAAATTTATACAGTATAGGAATAAATTTAAAACAGTTCGAATTAATGCCGAAAAGAACTACTATGCAGAGGAATTTTATAAACATCATAATGATATGAAGATGACATGGAAAGTTATCAGAGCAGCGATGCACATAGAAGACAAAAAGGTAAAAATGGACTCATTAACAGTAAACGGAGATAAAATAAATGACCCAGAGCAAATAGCAAACATGTTTAATAAATATTTCACCAGCATAGCGATTGATTTAGCGAGTAAAATTCAAAACTCAGTTTGTTCCTTCGAGGATTATATGCCCCCATCACGATGTAATTCAATGGGACTGACCCTAACTTCCCAGGAGGAGATTATGAAAATTGGAAAGATGCTAAAAAAAAACCATGCAGCAGGAGTGGACGACATTGACCCATATATCGCTACCCCCAATTTATCTATGATAGTGTATCCTCTGGTGGAAATAATTAACTGTTCCCTTCTAACCGGTGTGGTCCCGGACTCACTCAAAATAGCTAAAATAACTCCAATTTTTAAAAAAGGAGATAAAGAAAACGTAGCCAATTATAGGCCAATATCAGTTCTCCCATATTTTGCTAAGTATTTTGAAAAAATTGTATATGATAGAATTAGCAATTATATAAATTCGGCGGATATAATACACCCGGCGCAGCATGGGTTTAGACAGGGGCACTCTACTTCTATGGCAATTTTAGAAATGGAAGATAGAATCTCTAAGGCCATAGACAATAATGAATATTCAGTTGGAATATTCATCGACCTAGCAAAAGCATTTGATACTGTGGACCATAACATCTTGTTAAAAAAGCTAGCTAACTACGGAGTAAGAGGGACACAGTTAAAATGGTTTCAAAGTTATTTACAAAATAGAACCCAAAAGGTGGCATGTAATGGTATATTATCAGATATTGGGTATATCACATATGGAGTTCCACAAGGCTCAAACCTCGGACCGCTTCTATTTCTTTTATATATAAACGACCTAGCAAACATTTCCAAAGTCATGCATTTTATACTATTCGCAGATGACACCAATATTTTTTATTCAAACAGCTCCTGGGTGTCCCTCACTGAGATTGTTAATAAGGAACTAGCAACTATAAATACATGGTTTGCAGCAAATAAACTTACCCTTAACATTGATAAGACAAATTTTATATTATTTAAGTCGCATAGAAAAATCAACGTAGTTGATGTAGAATTACTAATTGATAGAGTACCCATTACCCAAGTTAAAACTACTAAATTTCTTGGTATATACGTAGATCAACATTTAAATTGGAAGGACCACATCAATTATATCACATTGAAAATTGCCAAAATTATAGGGATAATATCTAGAGTATCATACTTGCTTCCCAAGGACATCAGACTGAACCTATATTACTCACTAATATACCCATATTTAAGCTATTGCAGTATGATATGGGCTTCTAATTACGAGTCCAGACTTAATAAACTAATGATATTGCAAAAAAAAGCAGTGAGAATAATAAATGGGTCCCACAGAAGAGACCACTCTGACCCAATATTCAAGAACTTAAATATATTAAAGATCGATCAAATTAGACGAATGCAAATAATAGAATTCTTATATCAGTATGAACGGAACTTGCTCCCAGACTCGTTCAGAGGATATTTTACCCTGGGATCACAAATCCATGCACATAACACTAGAAGTGCAGCTGCCTATCGCCCAATACGGGCTCGTACAAATGTAAGAGAGTTTAGCATGAAAGCGACAGGGCCACAACTATGGAATGAAACTCCACTTGAAATTCGTCACTCTAGAAATCGCTTCGAATTTAAAATTCGACTAAGAGAACATCTAATTAATGTATAATTATTCTCCCCCCCCCCCAATGTGATATGATAAGGCCTTAATTGTCTGATGAGAAATCTCCAATTCCTGGACGTGTACGTGCACCGGGGCCCGGCCGTTGCGCCATTTAGTTAAGAATTATTTTAGTTAAGAGTCTGAACCTAATTAATGAAAACCAGCCATAGAAATTGTAATATATGATGTTTGGGTGACCCCGCTCAGCGGGATTACATCCCTTTGGGGCCACCCTTTGCAACCTGTAACCTGTATTAACATACTGTATTTATAATCGAGAAGATGTATTTTTTTATATGGCTTTTGTGTTATAAATTGAAAACTTTGTTACTTTTATGGTTTTTATCTGGTTGCAATAAAGACTTTTTGATTTGATTTTGATTTGATTAGCGAATAAGTAAGGAAAATAACATTTTAACAAATTTTTTTGTCCAAATTATTTGAGTTTGCTTAGGTGTTCCTTTTCTGAACACAGTGTAGATGCCAGTCAGCAGCTTTAAATATGAATTAGAAAATACCTGTGCATTAGATATTTTCTGTTTCCGCGAGGCTCACACGCTGAGAGCGCCTCTGAATAGTTCACACTGTGAGAGGCGCTTTATAAATTCTCAGATACCATACCATACCATAAGCTGTACTTCATGATCTATCTTTATGTTTACTTGGTGTTCAACAGATTATGATTCCTAAATGATTTAACTCGGATTAACCATTGACTGATGCCTTGTGCATTAATAAGATAGCGACTGATGCCTTGTGCATTAAGATAGCATGCTAAAAAAGTGATTGGATATACATTGTAAAATACTTGTGTCTATCCATTGCCATAATTGTTAGTTCTCCAGGTTATATCGGTGTACCTGCAATGACTTTATATTTTTTATATAAAGCAAGTGTTTTATCCTTTTCCGATGAGGATGCACTGCACTAAAAGCTACTCTGAAGGCAATACTTGTCACCGTTACAGGATTTAGAATTGCTCTACACAATCCATCGAAGTCCTTATGATTATTTTTATTTTTCATTCCTGAAAGTATTTCATCATTTTTCCTGAACAATTCTGCCCAGGTTTCCTATGTTAATTTCGAAATATGCAACTTTTTGCATAATTTGAAAGCAACCCTTAGATTTCATTACTGTCATGGCCAGATTGCATTTGGTTTTGACCCTGTCTTCATGATGCTATTGATCTGCTTGTACAGCTGCTTATTGATCAGCAGCTGGCGACATTTTATCTCGTACGAATCTCTGAGAACACACAGGTGTTTCCGTGCTGTAGTATTAAGATCGGCTTTATGTCAATTATGGAAATGTAGCACTTGTAGTGCAAAGATAAGCCTTTGAACTGAATCTGAAATTTTACCCATAATCTTGTAATTAGTAAACTTCTTTCCACCAGTGTCTAATGCACAAAGCAATATTTCTAAATATAGTAAACACTACAGAAAAGCACAGCAGTTCATTGACTGAAAGTTTCTGTTTGTACGTATGACTTGTGTCCAAGGGTGTAACTTTGCCCCGCAAAGTGGTGGTGACCAATCCTGTACTCGCTCCCCTCCCCTTCCCTTTTCGTTTCTCGCTCCCATTCTCCTGTATATGAATTTATTATGCTTTGTTCACCACTTTAAGGTCACTCCAAGATAACAAAGTGCATGTTTACATTCTGTTTCACAACTGTTAATAATACATTGACAATACTCAGACCACCATAGAGCTAAACAACAGTCACTCGTTAATCACTGGCATCTAATGAAATGTTAATTGTTGTTACTTGAACTTGCTTCAAACCAAACTAAGTCATGTTGCAAAAAAATATTTCAGTAGAGGACCAAAAAGTGGTCGTGACTGTCACCACCACGTTTAAACATAGATATTGAGAAGGTGAGATATGGAAATTGTAAAAAATAAAAAGTGGTGGTGACGCAGACACCACTGTCACAATACAAAGTTATACTTGTGTCTGTGTCCGTGTCTTTGTCTGTGGAATTCATAAGTGCCAGCTGATCACTTCATTGTCTTATCAGCGTCTTGTCACTTCAGTGTTCATCACTGTGTCTTACTTGATTTGATGAAGCATTGTGAAACACTGATGTAACAATAGATGTTGTGTGATTATAGATTACGGTCACCTCACTTACTTAAATGTGGTTTCTGTTTGCTTATCGCTACCTCTTATCAAGTCTCAGATAGTTGCTTCATGCCATGCCAATTACTATCCTGAAGGGCAGTGTCATCTGCTGGTGCTTAACATTAACCCAGAAAAGATGAGGATCAAGATGAAGTACGAAACTTTTACTAATTGATAAGTTTCTGTGCAAAATACATGACCGTGAATTTAGATTATCTGCAGGATGAGAGATAAAGTCTTGGGATGTAGGTTAACTGCAAAACTAAGTTTTATTAGTTGTTGGTTTTGATGTTTCTGGGTAAAGAAACCGTGATTAGTGTTTTTGTTTTTGAATGGACAGCAACTGGAGACTGTTAGGATAGGTCCCAGTTATGTGTAATGTTATGTAATCTGTGTGCAACATCTGTGGACCTTGTTTTACTATGCTAAGAATGTACCAAATGCTTTGCACCTAGAATTCTTACACATATACATGTAATCTATGTGATTTATAGCTAAGGTTAAGATGAGTGAACCTTTATATATCTGTTACATGCTGGTTGCTGAAGCTTAGACACGTTAACAGTCAAAGTACCTTCAGAGCCGTTTTAAGGAGTTTGGGGGCCCTAGGCACAACCCGCTCAAACCCTAAATAACCTTAAACGTATAATCCGATTTCCGTCTCAATATCTCAGTCTCAGATACAGAGTATTGCATTAGTGCATTGTACGTGCATATGTGTCATTTTGTTAAATTTATTAATATAGTATACTGTTACTAAACTCATAATAACACAGCTAGCACATCAATCTTTGTACTACAAGTGTAAAATAAAAGTTTAGTTTACTGTTTAACATACTTTACAGTTTCCATTGTTTATTTGTTATACAAACTGAAAGTGTGATTATAATGAGTACATGTTTGCTATAGCCTACATGGATTGTGACTTTGTAACGACAGTTTCTTACAAACATCGCTTTCGTGTTTTGCTCTGAGCAAAGTCTTTTATAATATCATCGAAATTCAAAGACTCCAACACATCTGATTCTATGCTCATGACAGACAGGCAGTTCAATCGTTCTTGCATCATACGGCTGCGAAGCTCGTTCTTGATTAATTTAAGTTTTGAGAAAGAACGTTCACCCGTACAGTTTGTCACCATCATTGACAGAAAGATTGATGACCTATCGTTGTTGTTGAAAACAAGCGACAGACAAAGCAATACACAGACTTCTGCGATGGAGAAAAGAGCAGCCACTCGCGACAAACTGATTCACCATTTCGCAGTTCACGACGGAAACAGGAATCAGTTAAGCAACGTCTATGCAACTTATCTCCCGTTCGATACACGCGTTGAGTCGTACTAAAGTCAGACTCTTTATGATGGCAACTAGCAGGACCTTTACGAATCCAATAAGATCGCAATTCCTCCGTGATTGGACTCCATAAGGCTGCATCAGTTGGATAGTCCGCTGACTCCGTAGGGCTTACATCTTGCGAAATAGGCTTCGAATTTTGGTGTTGTGACAACATCTGTACTTTCGACTGGTAGACCATCATCTTGCAGCGACAATAACTGTTCATCTTTATCGCAAACAATGACATCAGTAGACGAGTAAGAGTAAGACAACGTAAGAGTATCTTACGTCTCAACAATGTCGGACTGCGATGATGATTGTGTTTTCTGACTTTGAAAAAAAGAAGATACTTTTGGATGTTTGTTCGACATTTCAATTTCAGTTGCTTCCTTTTTTCTCTTCGCGGCACCACTCGTATAATTTCTACTCATTTTTGATGGGTTGTCTGATATTTCGTTTAATTGATCGTAGGCCTATAGTGATAATTGGCAAAAAGTTGCAAAAATGCAGACCGCAGACATTTGTTTAAAAAAATAATAAAAATGTGTTATTGTTCTTACTTTACTTTGCAGAATTGTTACTTGTTAGAACAGAACTTATAATATTGTTATTTTGTTTCTGGGCCGCCGCGGGGCCCCCCGCTGCGCGGGGCCCTAGGCCCGGGCCTCGCGTGCCTAGGCCTTAAAACGGCACTGAGTACCTTCTTGTATGAACTGTTATCCTGCACAATGCATCATAAACAAATGCAGCATGTGTTGGAATAGGAAGACCTTATTGTAACTAAACCAACTGCCTGTTATAAATTGCCACTGTCATGCAGAGCACAAGCACATGTCTGATGTTGGTCGTTTTGTTGCTCAAGGTAATACTAGACAGTTACGGCCAGAAGAAGAGGTTATTTGTGCGAAGGATTTTGGCAGAGGATGTCGCAAAGTATGGTGTCACAGAAGTGCCGTCGATGTTTCTCGTGGATAAGTTGGATGGCAGCTTCACAAAACTTGCTGTGTAGGTCTAATTTGATTTCCATCCATTAATTAGTTTGTTGTGCAAGCAGCGTCTTGTGCATAGTTTTCGGTGGGGTATGCCTCAATCAGTTGATAATAGCTACAGAACTATTCTGAAAGAGAACAAAACAGAACTACAGAGATCCACTTAATTCTCTTGAGACTAAGAGAATAAATAAATCACAAAATTGTAACTGTAAACTCAGACATTCCTAAAGAGAATAAATGAAGTGCTGAATATTGCTTCTAAACTGAAATCTTAAACTAAACAAATTTCTAAATAATAATAATAATAATAATATTTATTCTTTAATTAAGCGCCTGCAAACGCACTGCGCTGTACATGTACATGTTATGCGATAAACCTTAACTACTAACAGAACAGACAGCCTGCAATACACGGCGCAAATTGCAGCCTACAAAGCATGTCCGCCTATGGGACTCGATCCTTGTACCTCTCGCACTCTACGCCAGATGTTATCCAATGCGCTATCGGGCCCCCCAACTACTTAAATGCTAATGCAGGACTGTGACTGGTTGGTATCCATAGTAATAGTTTTCAAGTTGCGTGTGTCCATCTACAGATGCTAATGGAATGTCTGGAATGTGACTGATGCTATGACGACCTCCCTAGGGCCGGAGTATCACACCGGCCAGTGAAGTTGGCCCTGCCCGGAGACACTCTGCGATGGACAGGTGGACGTGTGGGCACACACCAGCGGTTACTAAGTCTCTCTCTGCCACCCTCCCTCCCGCCCTACCTCTTCCTTTCCCTCCCTCTCACTCCTTCTTTCCATCCCTCTCCCTCTGTCACTGCGTTCAACGACCTCAGTAAGGCCGGCATATCATGTGTCCTGACCCGCTGACACTTGGTGCTGGGTAGATGGACATGCCGGTGCACACCCGGACTGATGGACGTAGGGCAGACAGAGGGATTGACAAATAGATAAACAGCGGTTAGTGAGTCTCTCTGCCTCCTGCCTTACCTCTCCCTCCCCCATCATATATGACAGGCAATCATCTAGTTTAACATAAAAATGAATGAACCTATAATGATTTTGATGTGAAGTTTTAATATATGACTACTGTTTTCAAGGCTGACTTTTTGTGTGGAATTATCCTTCTCCGTGATTGATGGTTTGTTGTCATTTTCTGTATTAAGTTGAAATTATTCAATTTCTGCAAGTACCGGTAACCATCAGGTGTATTTGTGAAACTGAACGAAAATGGGATGAAATCTAGTTGAAATTTTTATGTTGCATATGAAATGTTGATTTGCAGTGGTAAAAATCGAACAGCTTACCTTGAAGCTCTGAAGCTTCTTACTGATGGTGCTGTCTCAAGTGAAAGCAAAGAGACTGTAATGCCATCTGGTAATGATGCTGGGAGTCCAGCAGTGGCTGAGGACAGGTGGGTGACAAGATGGAATTTGGCTGGATCGCACAGAACAGGGCCTGATGATAGCGGGAAGAGCGCTCTCCCAGCAAATGATGCAAAGCAGGAGGACAAGCGGCCACATGATGCCTTGCCAGGAGAAGACTTCAATCCTTTGGCTAAGTATGTATACATAATTAGCAATTGCATTTTATCTGGGTTTGTTATCTTTTTTTATAAATACTGATCCAGCTTTGCTAATTGATCATCATCTGGCTGTGTTATGAGTAACATGAGCTGATTCTGTGATCCTTACTACGAATTTCTGTTAATAATAAAGCACCCGCCTTCAATATTTTGGGTCGCCCTTGTTCCCTTATCAGTGCTTATTGTGTTAACTTACCTTTTTAAAAATGTAATAACAATGAATGATTCAATGTGAATGTTTAAATGTTTTACATTCTATGATGTTACATGCACTGCTCACGGTACAATAAAGACTGATTTGAATTGAATTGATAAATACAGAGTATGCTTTTATCTGTAGGAGAGTTGCTGAGAGGCTTTGAAGGGCTATGTGTTCATGTGTGGTTACAATGACAGCTACAATTGTGTTGATCATTCATGTCATTTGTGCTTAAATATGTTGTTCGTCTGAGGAATTTACAGTGATCAAGTTGATCAGTTTATCAGTTATTTGTTATGTAGAAGTCTCAGTTAGTCACTGACTTAGAAAATTGAAAATTGAGCAGTATTTTATAAATAAACTTCTTTATCTTTGTTTACTCAATATTCCTTTTTGTTTTTGAAGCAATTATTTGAGAGTGCATGAGCAAGACTTGGAGTCAAGTCTTCATTATTCTCTTCGACATGAAGTGGCTCTTTTTAAAAACATAGCAGACGAGGCTCTAGTGGCTTTGAAAGACTACATCAGAGTATTGTCAAAGGTATAGATCTACAGAACTTATTTAACACATCTGTGCTTATTAGGGGTCAACCGGAAATCGCCTCGGACATTTGCCTTGGCCGGAAATCCCGTTTCCGGAACTATTTGCGTCGGCAAATACTGTAGACGCAAATAGTTGCAAAAAAGTTTTTCTTTAACAACATTTTTTTTCTTTAAAAACTTATTCAATAAACTTACGTATATAAAATTATAAATGTTTAGCCTTAAAACAATTGCACATCCATTGAATTCAATTCCATTTTCTTGAAATTATGTCAATTTATTGAATTTAATGCAATTTTAGAAAACTTCATAACTGCACAGAAATGACTAAAATTCAAAATGTATCAGTCACTTGTTACAAGTACACAAATTTATTTTGATAATTTTTTATTACATGAAAATGTGAAGCTTCGCACATGGAACAAATGGTACCCGGCTCGTTTCCGGATCCGGCAAATAGTACATCCAAATACTCGGGATTCGGTACTCGGTGGAAAATGTCTACCCGGTTGATCCGTAGTGCTTATATTGCATTGTGGTACAACTGTAATTATGCTTCAGATACTGTATTGTGCTGTATTGTATTCGGACATTTATAAAGCGCTTCTAGCGGGAGAGCCCTTCAGAAGCGCTTCCAGTGTGAGAAACCTCGAGAGAAATGTTATCATAAGCCATGTTGCTTCAGATATGAGTTGTTTTGCTTTACTTAATATGTTCTATTGGCTTATCCTGGTTTGTCCAAGTTTCAGTTATTTTTAAATCCAGGCACACTGATTATTGTGCTCTCCAAATCTATCGTGGTAATCTTTTTATGCCCAGACACTATGATTAGTTATAGTTTTTAAGTGACCCTAAACATGTACACTACAAAGGACTTTTGTTTTCAGTATCTTCCAGTTCAGAAACCAGTCTCTTTGTTCCTGAATAAGGTTAATGATTGGCTGCAGAGCAAGCGTGGACCAATTAAAGGCGCCCACTGGCTGGAATCTATCAACCGATTACAGGTGACACTGACTTCCTGTTACAGTATATCCTGCTTTAATGAATGTCCACTGGGAGGCTTTAAAGTGAATTTGAGTTTCTAGGTTAATGACTCTCTTATGATGGCAATTGCACTGGCAATTAACCAATCACTTATGCAGTCAATGTAGCAATGTAGCAGTCAGTTTAAGTATTGTGTCATGTATTCTACTGTAGCTAGCAAGGTTGGACTGTTACCAGGTGGCTTTGTTACTTATGCAGTCAATGTAGCAATGTAGCAGTCAGTTTAAGTACTGTGTCATGTATTCTACTGTAGCTAGCAAGGTTGGACTGTTACCAGGTGGCTTACTTATGCAGTCAATGCTGCAATGAAGCAGTCTATTTAAGTAATGCATCTTGTATTTCTACCATTGCTAGCATTGGACTATAGCCAGATGGCTTTATTACCTTTCAGTTATTGTTAAAAAAATCTGCTACAAGTAACTCATATTTAGGCCAAGCGATGCACCAAGATTTGCCATCTTTAATAATTGTATTCTCTTCTGGTTTTTATATTTTATTTGCATTTATGACCTTTATATGAACTCAGGTTTCTTTCTGGTTAGTTGAGACATAATTGAAGTTAGTTCTTTTTACTTAACGTGGAAATTGGAGGTATGATTTTAACCATTATTTTAACTCTTTGCAGGCCAGATATTTTAGCCCATGTTCTGGCTCTTGCGATATTGTAAATAAATGCATGTTACTAATACATATAACATGAATAAATATGTGTTACTATTATAAGTTTTATTTAGTTACTATTAGGTCACATTTAAAACTGTAGAGTCTATGCAACTCTTTGTCATTGCTGGGTTAGTACAGTATGTATACTGTAGTTTATGAATGCATCATTGTTTTTTTTCAACACTTGCTTCACAATCTGGGTGGTATGCAAACCTCAAATGATCATCGATATTAGGTAGGAGTGATTGAACTTCACATATTGTGATATTTTGGCAGAGAGCAAGAAGTGGCATTACCTTTTTAAGTGAAAAGACTTAAGCCTGGTATCTCCAGCTAAAAGTTATGTCTTCCTGTAACAATTTCCTAGAGAAGAAGGAACATTGTAAATGTCATTTGTTTACATCTGGGCATTGCTAGCGTAGCACTTGGAAAGTTTTTGCAATGCAATTATTAACATGATGATTTGGTTCATTGATGAAATGAGCCAGCAATTCTTGTTTTGAAAATATGAAAATTTATCAGACACTGACAAATCTATCTTTTCGGCGAGCAGGCCAACCATTTTAGTGACATTTTTTATCAGCCTTGATTAGAGGCTCTGAACAGCCTTCATTGGAGGCTAGAAAAACTTTGCCCGACATTTCCTCTGGTGTTGCTTTTGTTATCATTGAAAATGGTTAGTTTTGACGCTGCTTGCAGTAACGTTGTTCATGCTGCCCATAAATGTATGAAATCCTTCAAAATTAACTCTTCACCAGACTTTGAATTACCAAAAAACGCATGATGAATTTCGTCTTCATTCGCCATCACAGTCCTAAAACTGTTAGATCTAATATTTCCACTATTACCCCATATGTGTATAAATAACCAGTTCAGAAATTGTAGCTTACCTGTATTTGTTGCCCTATTAACTGTTACCTTATGTACATAAAAAATGAATGCTGGTTGCCTAGGTTACAACCACTTTTGTAAGCACACTTGTCACAATTTTGTGCCTGTGGCACAAGCAAAAAGTTTTCTGATGTCGCTATTTTGCACCTGTGGCTTGCAAGGTTAAATATGGGTGCTTTGTTTAAATTAAATTGTGCGAGGCTTTACGCGTTTCTTGAGGTGCAAGAGAGTTTAAAATAGTTCTTTAGTTTAGAAAAGTTTGGCCATAATTATATTCTATTATTATTAGTAGTATTAATATGCGCAAGGTCACACAGAAGTGCTAAACTTTGGCATGGTTACTCAGTCGCTAGGTGAAAGCAGTTAGTTTTCCAAATGTTTTAAAACCATTGAAAAAATACCGGTAGTGAGTTTTTTAGACATTTTAAAGGGAAGAAAATAGTTCAAGCATTGGAGAAACATTGGATGTGTTTGAGTCTGGTGACTTTGAGATGTGAGAATCTTGCAAAAGCTGGAAAAAACTTTGTAGTGCGCTACATTAATTTCATATGGCCGTAGGGACAAGTTGGTGTTTAGGTTAACTGGTAAACCTACTTTTATTTATGTTTTTTTTAGAGTCCTGGTGAAGTTTTGCCAGAATCGACAACATGGACAGGGTGTCGAGGAAGTGAAACCCGATTTCGAGGTTATCCATGCAGCCTCTGGACAACATTCCACGCTCTTACAGTCTCGGCATATGACCATGCTGTGCAGAAAACTGGTAAATATAGTTGTTGCTTGCTTTCTGCAAGAAACTTCTAGAAGAGACCTTCCTTCTCTCGCTCTCTTGGCTTTATTATCCTAATGTATAATAATGACCAATATGTTGAAGGAAAGCTTTTCTTGGCATGTTCTTATATAAATGTCGGAATACTGTAAAATATGTGCATACCAACATAGTTGTAGTCTTGATAAGTTTGGTTTTGATTGAGTCTTGGTAAGTTCTGCATTGATCGAGTCTTGGTTTGTTGTATTTTGAGTCTTGGTAAGTTGTGTTTTGTTTGTTTCTTGTTCTAATTTGACCTGCTGTTCGATTAAAGTCTTGATCAATCTCATGATTAAAAAGGGATGTGTTTATGGTAGGTGATGCAGATGAGTCGAGCGTAAAAGAAGTGCTTCTTGCAATTCGTGGCTACATCAAATTCTTCTTCGGCTGCCGAGAATGTAGCCAGAACTTCATGAAGGGTGCTGTTCACATCGAGACAAAGGTAAATGATTTGAAGAGTGGTGTCCTCTTCCTGTGGCGATCACACAATCGTGCCAATCATTTCCTATCTGGTGATATAACAGAAGATCCCAAACATCCAAAGTTGCAGTTTCCAACTTCTGAGCAGTGTCCTTCGTGTCATACGTCACCTGGTGATACGAAAGATGGCTTTGACGAAAATGAAGTGCTTGCATTCCTACAAAATGTGTACACGAAAGGGAATCTAATTCCAGACTCTGCTCGTCTAAAGATTGACGATGAGAAGAATGACGACATAAACGAAGATCTTGAAGACTTCTATCGTCAAAAACACAAAAAGGAAGACTGGGCCGTACTCAAAGATATGAGTCTTAGTAAAAATTCTGCTCTCAAAGCAGATGTTAATGTCAGGACTCCTTTGCAAGTTGTTTCGTTGTCTGGCTTGGGAAAACTTGACATAAGTATGTGCGTCCTCTTCTACTTCCTGTGCATATTAATAATTGTCTTAGTTTATCTTCGATTTGTTCGGCATAGGTCTTTGAGAATGCTAAGTAACAACTGTAAACTGCCTGTATGAAGTTTAATCAGTACTTCTGTGTGATGTGATAAAACGAAAAATCCATCTTGCTCTACCCGTGTGTATATATTTCTTCTGCATGTGGTGAAAGTATTTAGAGAAATTGCTATTGACATCTGTTCTCTGTATGTATATACTCGATTATTATTTTACCAGAAGTTGCATGTTTATTGCAAAGCTAGAAGTTGTTTGCCAAGAATTTACATCTGTCCTCGGTAGATGGGAAAACTGGGAAAACTGGCACAGGTCATTGCTGAAACCTGAGAAAGTATGCTCTCTTTACAAGCACTTCTACAACTGAAGACCAACTAAAACATGATTGCTAATGTCCCTTAAAAGTCATGTTTCTCAATGGATGGGGTTAAGTTTTCTGCTTCAGATGTCCTAAGAAACGTCTGGTTTTAGCTGTGAGAATTAATGCTACAAATCTAATTGTAGTTATTGGATATGTTTCCAAAGGGGTGGACAGTGGCGAAGTGGGCAGTGTGTCCTAGCAGCAGCAGGAAGATGTTTCGTAAAGATTTTTTCCGAATTTGTGCTTCCAAGTAGATATGTTGTCAGCTGTCGAATGAGTACCCTGTCATACACTGTCAGTAATAAGATATGATGAGGAGGGGGAGGGCTGGCCCCCCTCTTCGCATACTGAGGTTGAGAAAAAGAAGTTGCAACGATACCCTGGCTTACTCTTGGAGTTAGCTCAAGGAACTGCTCTTCTTATCTCCTCGGAGAAGCTGTGGATTTTGCTTTAGAACCATGGAAACTGGAAAGTCATTGCATTTCAAGTCATCATTTTAGTTTTTAGTTTGATTTACATTGAATTCCTTTTTTGTGGTTTTGTCTGTCATGTTGCATGATGAAATGTTTAAAAAACTTATGTAACCCATTAATAAAACTGTGTGATGATGATACTGTGCAACATACTCCATGACAAGTGAAAATTCATTTAGTTGATTTTAGTGAAAATTGTTTAGTTGATTTTAATGAAACTTGGTTAAAGGTTCTCCGGTAGACCTTATTTCTGTATTTATTTGTACTGGACATTTATATAGCACCTTTCTAAGAAATTAAAAGCATCGTGATCATTGGCTGAGAACTGTTTGCCCTGTGCTTGTGAAACTAACAGTTGACCTGGGCTTCAGATACAAATATCATATCATCACACTTTGTTGCTGGCAAATGATTGCTGTCTGTGTGACTTGCAGTAAAAGCAGTAACATTCTTGTATAGTTTTAATGAAATTGGTAAATGGCCTCATATATAGCGATTATCTAACACATGTAAGTGTAAATTGTGATATCCATCTATGGTGGCGTGATAATATATTGTGAAGAAAATACATGTTTTGAAACAGAGACCATGTGACTAGGTTCGTGAATAAGTTATCTGAATGTTTAGACAGGACTCTGTCAGAACATCTTGAAGGCGCTCCTTGCCAGCCGCAGTACTCCAGTAGTTCAATAAGAACTAGGAAATTCTTTTAAAAGAAAGTCCTTGTGCTATATAGGAGCATGTTACTGAAATGTGTGTATTGCCAGGTGGTACACTTTACATTATGGATCATTCTTTGCAAATTGTTGAATGTTTATTCTCAAACAGAATGCTGACATTAGATGAATACAGTATTGACTGCTTTTTACTCATCTTTGGTTGATTTCTCAAGGGACAACAACCTCAAGATATAAAAAACGCTGTTATATGATGTCTCAACAGTTTGCAGGTGCAAGTGAGAAGTCTAATATGTGAGATCATGGTATGCTTTTATTGTGCTGCATTTAAACTGACACTCTTTCTGACAAGGCACCTTCTGGAAATGTTCTGTTGTGGTGCTACTGCTCGATGCCTTTGACTAATGGTTTGTGTATTACAGTTGATGCAAGTAGGTTAGGCTTCTCTTTGGATAGAAATTCCTATATTTTAAAATGCAGTGTCACAGTTAGTCAGTGTGGTTGAATGCTGAGAAAAACTATTTCGAAATCTAGAAGTCTTTTTTTGTTTTACCCAGTGTGCTAGGTAATATAAACAACAGTTTGTAGGCTTTGTCCTATACAATTCCTTTATAGACTAAATGAATTATGTATTCCTTGAGAAAATTGTGTGAATCTTGTTATTAAATCCTTGTGAATTTGTACATAATTTTAAAATACATTTACGATTGTTTAACTTCACTTTTATGAATGTTTGACTTCATAGTAGAGAGTGACACGGTAAGGGGCCATCCACATATTACGTACGCACTTAGGGGGGGAGGGGGGTCGGATTTTGGCGATTTTGCGTACGGGTGCGAACGGGGGGGGAGGGGGGGTAACAAAATGTGTACGTACCCAAAATAAATTTCTAATTATGACGTCCACATTAGCTTATTTATAACTCTGTATTATCCTATAGTCGTCCCATGGCATTTTATTACATTATATAAAAGCCATGTGCAGTTATTCTGTGCTGTGAACGACACCTATAATTTGTCTATATTGGCCCTTCAATAATCTGGCCTAAAGTGCCTGGAGACACTTTCTGCAGCTGGTCATCGGGGGGGGGGGGGTGCGTCAAATGTACGTACTCAGGGGGGGGGGTGGTGGAAGAAAGTACGCTTGCGAACAGGGGGGGGAGGGGGTCCAATTTTCCCGGATTTTTGTGTACGTAATATATGGATGGCCCCTAATGGGGAAAGCGGTATTACCACGGTAAAAACTGCGGTGATTATGTCAGAACCGGCGGTAATACCGTGGGGATGGTATAAAGGCTTACGGTAATACCGTGGGGATGGAAATAATATCACGGTAATTACCGTGGTAACGGTTTTAACATTGTCCACTGCATGAAATAATTAGTATTCAGGCCTACTCTAAACGGGTCTGCTTTTTCAACGTCTTTGCATTGCTCTATATCATTGAAAACTTGAATATTCGATTTCTATCCACCTTCTGGTCCGCCGTGACTGTTTAATAATTTCATAATTTGAAGTATGCTCTGTTTTAAGAGCTGTTACTATTTCAGTTGTGAGCATTATCTTTTTTCGAATGGGGACAGATCAGATGGGGATGGGGTGGGGATGGGGACCGACCGGATGGGGTGGGGATTGGGACAGACCGGATGGGGACGGGGTGGGGATGGGGACAGACCTGATGGGGATGGGGTGGGGATGGGGACAGATCCACGGGAATGGGGTGGGGATGGAGAGAAATTCTGTCCCCGTGTCACTCTCTACTTCATAGTTGATGAGCAATTCTGCGAGACTTCAGTTGCCATTGGTTTGGATTGGAAATCAACTGCTTCACTATAATTTTAAAACTGTTTTGCTATATAGTTTCAGTTTGAGCTGTAAAATGACTACACCTTTCCGAAATAAGTATCTAATCTCAATGCACACTTGCATCTACATTTACACATCTTACATCTACATTAATCTTGCATTTGCTAGATACTCCTCAGTATTTACGTGCAATATATAGGCAGCTTTGCGAATTGCTGGTGCTGCTGTCATTTGTTTAAATCTTCCAATAAAGGTTCGTTGTTGGTTGTGCGTTCAATCAGTTACAATGCAGGTCCGTGTCATCCTCAGTGTCATCCTCAGTGTCATCCTCAGTGTCATCTTCGTCTGAGTCATCTGTCACTTGAAGTTTCAAAGTTCAGTCTGAGAAAACTAGCAAAATGTCCAACATTTCATCTGCACAATCATCTCACGACCTTCGTGCAGTCCAGCTTAACCCTCGACTCTTCCACTGAGCTCCATTTTGGAAGTGAATCCAGGTTCACTATTAGGGATCATCCATAAAGGATATCCGCCGTAGTGAGGGGGAGGAAGGGGTTATTCAAATGTGGACAAGGGGAGGGCTTGTGACCAGTGCAGACATCCGCGTCTAAATTTCTAAAGTTGATAGTTTTTAAACACCTCCTTGTTTCAACCTTATCTGAGAGATAGAAAGGTCAGTGAGGTGATTGCAGGGGTGTAACTTTGGTCTAAAAAGTGGGGGTACCTATTTCTTACATACGCGAAAAAGGCAAAGACTTCGTTCTCTGGGAAGGCACAATGATAAATATTGATTGGCATTGTTCAAAAAGTGGAGAGTACGGTACCCCCAGCCCAAAAAGTGGGGGTACGGGTACCCCTTGTATCCCCCACAAATTACGCCTTTGGGTGATTGCCTAAAACCTTGTGCTGTATACTAGAACTTTAATATGCTCTGGCCTTGAAAACTCTACCAGGAATAACTTGTGTATGTCTTAAAATGCAGTAGTTGATGTAGAACACTGCTTTTTCAATTTTAAATAGCATGTACTCTATTGTACTGGTTCACATTTAAGTAAGATGATTTTAAATAAGATAGAATTGGTGGCTTATTGATGACGTTATAATTAAGTCGCAATGTTAGTTTTTTCGTTCATTGGCTTTGGTGTGCGGACATCCGCAAAGGGGCAGGAGGGAGGGTAAGGTTAAATGCAGACAAGGGGACCAAGGAGTCCGAAGTAGGGCATATTTTGCAGACGTCCTTTATGGATGACCCCTACCGTATCGTCTCTAGGCTATTTACTGCTTTACAACGACACGAATGATTTATGATATGATTTACTTTAATGGTACTTGATTGGCCAATCTATTGGTTGATGCGGACATTATACATTTGAAAAACATTTGAAAATTGTGATGTCAAAGCCTTTGATGACTTCTGGCACTTGAATCTCATGTTATTCAAAGATCTTAGTTTACAGCCACTGCTTGCAGATGATGCACTCGTGCTTCCATCTCACGAATTTTATAGAATTTTGTAGATTAAGGATCATCCATAAACTTAAAGGACATTCGCAAAATGTGACCTACTTTGGACCTTCCCTCCCCTTGAGGGTCATCCATAAAGGACGTCTGCAATGAGGGGAGGGAGGAGTCATCGAAATGCGGACAAATGCGGAAAAGGGGAGGGTTGGTTGCGACCAGTGTGGACGTCCGCATCTAAACTTAAATTTTATAGTTTTTTAAACACCACCTTGTTTCAACCTTCCCCGAAAGACAAAACTGTCATGGTATAACATTTACTGCAACTTTAAAGAGGCTTTTATTACTGTAGGTATGCAGTGTACACCTTGATATTAAACCTGAGCTGTCACTTAAACATGCACAGGAACTGTGGAATAATTGTAAAAATAATGATGACATTAAAAATTGTCTTTGGCGTGCGGACGTCCGCAGAGGGGGAGGGAGGGGTAAGGTCAAATGCGGACAAGGGGAGGGAGGGGTCCAAATTAGGTCATATTTTCCGGACGTCCTTTATGGACGACCCTTTGTCCGCATTTGACCTTACCCCCTCCTCCTTTGCGGACGTCAGCACGCCACAGCCAATTTTTAATAAAAGCCTCTTAAAAGAATGTCATCATCATTCTTTTTACAATTATTCCACAGTTACTGTGTACCAGTGGTTAAATTCTGGCGGATACCTCCGGATCTGAGATCCGGCACCTCTGAGTTGAGATCCGCCACCTGCAGTGTGAGACCCGCCACCCAAATTATGATATCCGCCACCAAAAAGGGAGACCCATCACCTCAATAGGGAGATCCACCACCGAAAATCAGATTAGCATTCGTCAGCGTCACAGTTCATTTCAATATGACAATATTCACTAGCATCGTAGAAAACTACTTAACCCTTTATTGACGAGAGGGATTAGTTTTCCATACATTTTAGTAGGCCCTACATGCTCGTCGTTAAAGTGTTAAGTCTATGTGATTACCGAACTCTTCCGTTGGTCATAATGAGGCAACGGAAGTAGATTATGGCCTGCGTCCGGGCGATAACCATCGATATCTATATTTAGACCTGGATTGCGCTAAGGGGGCTGAGAAATGAGGTCAGCGACCTGCCATCTTGCTCCTCTGAGTGTTGTCGAATGTTGACTGAAGATGCCTTATTGCGCGGCTATAAACTGTTCTAATCAGCAATTTAAAGGAGCACCACAGTCGTTTCATGTGTGAGTATGCCTATTTACTGACTATTTTAGTACTGAGTGAGCGGAGTTCTGATGAAAATGTAAATAAATTCAATTGAATACGGACTTGAATCACGCGAAATACCCATATCGCTTACACGGGCGCGTGGCGAATTCCCGAAACAGAACTTCGCCGGATCACCGACAAACTATTTTCGAGCGAACATGTACGGTAGTCCTGAATTTTTAAATCCAGCTTCCACTCGCAGGTATAGCCTTTTAGTGGCACATATACATAGGCTACACTGACCCTAAGCCCTAACCGACCCTCACGACTCTTACCCTGACCCTAACCGACCCTCACGATGCAAAGACGCCCACCCAGATAGTACATAGGCACCCCGATTGTACATGTTCACCGTTTACGTTGCTAAACTGATAGTGCTTTTAAGTCCGTATTTTACGTTGCTAAATTCTTCTGATGATTATTTGGGATCAATTCGAATCCCCGAAACCCAAATCACAAAAGCCCGATTTCCCGAAAACAATTTTATAGGCTAATCCATAGTAGTTTTCAGTATTCGAACAAATGGTAGCAAATTGTTTTCAGGAATTCAAACAATTTTGCTTATCCACCACTTTCGGGGAATCAGGTTTCGGGGATTCGGGATGACCCCACTTACGCGTCCCAAACATCCCAAACCATTGCATCATTCACCTTTAAAGTTGCCAGTTTCGCATCCTAAGCATTTTAATCACAATTCCTCACCCAAAATCCTTACATAGATGTATTATAAATATTTGCAATTTGAACTGACGCATATTTACTAATTGAAATTTGTGAATATGCTGAATATATCAACAGATTTCCACATTCCCAGCCGGAACTGCTGAAACAGTGGGTGAACAATATGCATCGAGAAAGTTTTGCACCATCAAAGAAATCGGTCGTTTGCTCTGATCACTTTCAGCCAAGCTGCTTTGATCGAACTGGACAGACAGTCAGACTTCGTGTTGGATCTGTGCCAACGATCTTTACCTTGCCTGATCACCTTGTTAAGGTTTCTTTCCATATTGATTTTCCTGCAACAACTTTTTACTTCATAACCATCTGTCAGCTATTATTTATTTAAACTGGTGAACTGGGGATAATTTAATTAATTAATTAAGAGCGACTGCAGCACGTTGAGGCCACCATGAATACACAGATGTCAGAATTGTGCACACCGTTAATTAATTTATTTATTGTTTTGTAAAGCTGTTGTTGATTTATGCTGCTATTATGATATATAGACAATTATTAACATGGTAACATGGTTTTAGACCATGATGGTAGTTTGTATAAGTCAGCACAGCACATGACACCACTTAGACATCCCTTGAGTCCAAGTCCAGAACCAGTCAAATATGTACTTTTACAAGGAACATTGGACTTATATAGTGCATAAATTCAGTTGCAGCCCATACCTGGCACCTGACGTGTTTACAGAGTTGTGTAAAAAACACAAGCACATTCATTTCATTTTTTTGGGTAACCATCCAGAGAAAAACACAAGGATACAATAATACATAACACAATAGTGTGTTCTCGGTTGCACTGGAGACTCGCTAGATAGGGCCACCTCTGAACAGCCTATCAACCACATCTTTGTCTTCCATTATCAGCTGTATTCTTGATATGTTGCTTGTTGCTGTGTTAGGTTGTGAAGTCTCGGAAACCTCCGAAAGAGTGATTGCAGCAAGTTGAGGCCACCGTGAATACACAGATGTCAGAACCGTGTGCACCGTTAACATCGCCTACAGTTGTACTGCCTGAGAAGGATCACTCCTATTCGATAAAAGATAGTCCAAGATCTTTGAAAAGGAAAATGGATATTGTTGTTGATCATGTTTGATAGTACACCAGACAACAATCATGTTTTCAATTTAATTAAGTGCATAAGCAGTTGCTATTGCACTATCAGAATGCATCATCTGGCCAACCAAAAAACTGTCCAATTAGCTGGACCAGTAATACGTAAGCAGCTGTCAAAGCTTGTACTGTTTAAGCATCAGTGATTGATAAGTAAGGAAGCTTTTCATGCCAACTTATGCTACTAGAGACGTGCAAATACTTATTACATCAAGAAACAAGTATGTAAATATTTTGATTTGACTTTGAATACATGGAGTTTACTTCCATCAGCCCCAAAAGGACATAATTTATGTTTTGCTTGGCATTAATAATCCATTAATTAGTGTGTTTTACATTGTTTTTCTCAGTATTATTCAGTCTTTTATTCTCATTGAACAATTATTTGTATTTGATTAGCGTATTTCTAATTCTCGTTTGAAATGAGTTATTTCATGTCTTGTAGTAGTTTCTTTGAGTTAAGACTGCTCTTGAATGTCACTATTGCATCTAGGGAAACAATTAAACTGAACTTTCATGTCAGTCATAAAAAGTTTTATTTAATAAGTTATAGTGTAATTTGTGGTATGGTTTGAAATGTCTGCCTCGATGGAGTCTAAAGTTGCCAAATGACTTGTCACTGCCGTGATGTGATGTAATGGTAGGGGGATGGTGGTCATCATTGCGCGGGAATGAGGAGATGTAGGTCGTCGTCTCAGGTGGTGCTGACGGTCTCGGGGCAGGTCTGGAAGGATACGAAGTGTTCGGCCTGGTCTGTGTCCTAGGGCAGGGAGGAAGACTCTTCTACAGTGGCGCCATCTGTGGGGAGGGTGAAGTGAGACCCTTCGGAGGGAGGTGGATTATGTGCATTAAAGAGATATCCCCAAGCAAACTAGGCATTATTTTAAATCAGTCCGGTTAGCGGGCCATCCATATATTACGTATGCAAAAATTCAGGAAAATTGGACCCCTCTCCCCTTCCCTGTTCGCACACTTACCTTTCCCCCAACCAGGGTACGTACGGTTGACGCACCCCCCCCCCCAAGACCAACTGCAGAATGTGTCAGTACCACAGGTCCTGGCAGCGACTGTCTGCACTTTAGGCCAGATTGAAGGATGAGTAATCCATGGACTCACTGCTGAGTTGTGAGTTTTAAAATAGCGTTCAGAGGTAAGGTGGCATACAAATGACACCTCTCCCACAGTCCTACTTCCTCTGGTAGTACCGGATAGCTGGAAAGACTGAACTCTAGCTCACTTGAAGGCCAAACAATTTGAAGGCCCCGTTTCCTATGCGTACGTACATTAGGCTATCAGTAGACCCCCCCCATTCGCAAGCGTACGCAAACACATGCCTTTCGGTTACCCCATCTCCCCTCCATGGATGGCCCCTTAGTGGCCTAACAAAACACCGCATAATGCGTACGTACATTCTCCGCTGACCCCACGCTTGCATGTGATGTCTGACCATCTAGCTCTATGCGTTATGCTGTGCGTAGCTTACGCACTATATGGACGCCCCTTGGTCCTTTACTAAAGAATTCTTGCTAAACAACACATACTAATTTGTACTAGTCGTAGTAAGACGACTGAACATCAATTAACGGTTGGCTAGCTTGTAGTGAATGTGGAAATGCTCTTTACTTGAAGGTTTTAGTCGAAACTTAATTACAGGTATGAAACGCACAGCTGATAGAATACGAGTAGGAAGATGGCGGAAAGGCCAGCTCGCCGACCGCGCCGCTTCGGGCAGAACGAATAGGCTAAGCGCAATCCAGGTCTAAATATAGATATCGATGGCGATAACACTAGTTTGCTTCGTTAGTGAAGTTGCGGAACTTCGAAGGCTTTAATAGCCGGAATCGCTATTTAACAGAGGTGGTTTAACCACTGCTGTGCACGTTTGAGTGACAGTTCGGGTTTTATATCAGGATATGTTCAGTATTAAAAGCCTCTTTAAAGCCGTGTAAAGTTTATACCGTGCATGAGGTTTTAGGGAGTTTAGGCAATCACTTCACTGACCTTTTCGTCTTTCTGGAAAGATTGAAACAAGGCCTGGTTGTGTTTAAAAACTATCAAATTAAAAAAATTAGATGCGGACTTCTCCACTGGTCATTACCCCTCCCCGTTGTCCGCATTTGAATGACAACCCCCGTTGTCCGCATTTGGGTGACCAATCCCTCCCTCCTCATTGCGGACCCGTTAGATCTCAGAGATCGATACGGCTGCGATTCGATAGAAAAATTGTTCAATTCAAGGCTTAGACGCCAACGCCATCTGGCGAATCGTAAGAAAACAGCAACTGGAAGGAATGGAAGGGGGTTGGGAGGCAGGGAGAGGGAAAGAAGGAATGGAGGAGGGAGGGAAGGAAGACAGGAGAGTGGGAGAGGGAAGTAGAGAGGAAGAGAGGGAAGGAGGGAGGGAAGCATAAGAAAAGAAGCGAGTGATGGAGAGATGAAAGAAATGGATCGAAAGAGGAAGACAACGTTGGAAGGGAGAGGGAGGCAAATACAGCAGAATCTGAAGCAACATGAGATTTTTCTCAGAGGAAACATTTACCAAACTAGCGTGCATATGATCGCTCTGTGCTTCAGCTTCTGCATAAACATGCCGAAGTGGCTTAATTCGTATTCTAGAAATGCCGATGGCCTTAAAACTCCTTTCGACAGGTGAGCTGAGGTTGGTCAAATAATTCCACTCAGAAGATCAACATTATGAATATACGTTATTACAGAAAAACGAACTTAGTACCCCAATATGTGGCATATGTACATGGGATTCTTGTCCTACGTATGACGTTGCTATTGCGGTTCGAGATAGACTGGCAACTGCTATACGTTTGTTTCTGCGAAGATTGCGAGTATTGTGTAACGAAGGTATTGTTGCGATGAGCTATGTGCTTCCAAATGTCTGAAATGTAAATGCTTTCTCTGGAAAAGTCAGACCAAACTTCACCGACGACGATCTGCTTGAAGGGACCCATATGGGTCCAATATAATGATCCAATATGGGAGAGTATGGATCCTATATATGGGCGCTATGTGGGTGTGCTTGGCAAGACAGTTTGCCCAAATTGCCTGATTTTTTCGCTGGTTTCACTTTCTCATCAACACCACATTTGGGGCTACAACGCCAATCTTTCTCGTCACATTCTGGTTGTCCTTATAGAATCTTGGCATTGTTCCAGTTGAAAATGCTTCCCTTGTTCCCCCGTAAGTCGATTGCGTCCTGCCTTGTAATCCACCCCGTCCTCTATCAGGACTATGAACTGGCACTGTGGTAACGAGTCCAGGTGTCGACAGGTGGGTCAGATGGTTTTTACTGCTGCCCACACCAGTGGATCCGTCTCTAAGTCTGCTCATCGTAGCCGAATGGTTGAGGTAATTTGAATCTGGTGATCTCGCAGAGGTAGTAGCTTTCCTCGAATACAACGCGTCTGATTTCTCGACTTCGTAGTCTGAAATTTCGTCCCACTTATTTCCATCTCTCGTCTCATTCAGTCGGATTACCTTTCCACCGAAATTATTATGATTTTCTGCTGTTCTGGTGGGATGGCTTGTGAAATTGTACAGCGGTTGACCGTAATCTGTTAGAGGTACCACTGTCAGACCGTGTCTCTTCTGGTTAGTGCTCATCGTTGTCAACTGTAAAATGAAAATTTAAAAACAATTAGACAACAGAAATTTACAAAATATAGTCAATTTTTCCAAGAATTTCAAGGTTACTTGTTTTTTCTTGGAGCCTGTTTGCATCAAATGGAAGGACTTACTTTTATACGCGCCAAACAACTAGAGCTGCTCTATAGACATCAGCTTATTTATACCTCCGGCACATCGTATCAAATAATTGAAAATGAGAAAGGTTGAGGCCGGACGGGCTCTGTAGAAAACCGTGTACATGTCCATTTATCAGAATCAAGTTCGCATGCAAGAGCCAGAGTTGAGTGCCAGATCAGAATCTGGTGGTCAAACCGGAAGAGAGCGCATTGCTAAGGTCCTAGAATACGTAGTTCCCGTGCTTTCATGGCACAGCATCGCTATTCATGTTACTACTGTATCATTCTTGTAATAATGTCTGCAGTGCATTACTGCATGCATTTACTTGCCAGCATAAAGTTTAATGAAGGAGAACTAGACAACTTGTAAAATGTTCCTGATATCTCGACCACGACCTAAAGTGTATAAGCTACATCTGAAGAAATGACGACAAATTTCAAACTACTTGGGATCCTTCATACCAAACGCAATGCTGAGATGACCGACACTGGAATGTTCCAGCCGAGGCTGATTAGAATACACGTGTCATTTGCTGTTATTGTTAAAGATCATGGTGAAATCATAACCAAAGATACATTTTTAACAAGTTCCACACGGATTCTACGTAGGCAGTAACACTACCTCCAAATCAATCGTAATCGTTATCTCCAAACTTCGAAAGCGCCACTCGAAGGCCAAGCGCAGGGCCCCAGCCTATTCACGAGCGCTACGTCAAATCAGAGAAGTTTTCCAGAGAGTAATCCAAAAGGACCCGAGTCCGGTTTCCAGAAGGCCAAATCAAATCAGAGGGGGTTCCAGAAAGTAGTTCAAAAGAGGTCCGAGTCCGATTTCCAGGGGGCTCAAGAGAGGAGGCAGAGCAGCTGTCAAGGAAAGTGTCGTTGAGGGCGAGAAAAATTGGAAGGCGAAGGATCAGGTGAGTCAGGGTAGGAGTACTTGAAAAGGTGAGACTTCAACTTTGAGTGGAAAGCCCGGGGTGATAGATAGAGGAACACGTGGAGGAGGATGAAGGACGGGTTGAAATGATGATGGCAGAACTGAGAATCTGCGGAATTCAGGTGGGGTATCATTCCAGAGGCGTGATGCTGTGCTGGATATGGCTCGGTTGGAGAACTTGAGATGAGTAGTGACTGGGGTCGAGAAAGACTGAGATAGGAGGAGGATCGGGTGGAGCATGAAGCAGGAGTGCGATAGGTTGGAGATGCGGCTAGAGAAAGAGAGGTGTGTACCGTGTGGATCAAAAGTAAATACCAAGATTACGGACCGGGGAGTCAGTCGATAGGTGTATGGCAGGGTCAGGGATTTTCTTGAGTTGATCAAGAAGGCCTAGGATGATGAATTCAGTTTTGGAAGGGTTAAGGAAGAGATTAGATGACATCCACTGTGAGATTAGGCTAACCACGTTGAGTTATTGTGCGATGGAGGTAGGAGAAGAGCTTGGGGAGAAGGATGTATAGAGTTGGGTGTTGGCTGCGTAGAGATGGTGGTCAACACGGGATGATTCCATGAGATGGCTTAATGGTGTGGTGTACAGGATGAAGAGGAGTGGACCCTGGATGGAGCCTTGAAGGATATCACAGGAGAGAGGGAGGGGTTGCGAGCAATGGCTGGAGGCTTTAACAGAGAAGAATCGGGGAGACAAGTAGGACTGGAACCAGAGCAGAGCCAGAGAGCAGATGTTAACAGACACACACACAAACACACAAACACACAAACACACACACACACACACACACACACACACACACACACACACACACACACACACACACACACACACACACACACACACACACACACACACACACACACACACTGGGACAATGTTGAACCAAAGTTGACAAACATTGTCCCAACATGTGCATGCTGGTTGTGAGGGACATGTTGAGTCACTGTGAATGGCAGTTGTAGCCCAGGTATTATTTCTTGAAATTTGCGCAATGAGCTTCATTATGTCCTACCATGTTGTGATCCTGCCTTCTTCCAGATGAAAAGACGTCTTGTTTCGACTCGAAAACTGGTTTCCGATTTAAGGTTGCTGCTCTGGAGTTCATTCTCCTTCGAGAAAAAGCATCGTTCTGCATGACGAAGCTACTGTCTCCAACGTTAATTATCGCTGGTTCCATGTGTTGTCTACGAGACGGCAGACTCCCTTCGCTTCTTACATTCCCAACGTTGATCACAGAGCTACCGTACTTTCGATAAGTATCCATGTCACCGGTTCGCACTCTCGAAGCAGCCGTATCGTACTGCCTTATGGTACTACCGGTCTGGTATTCCTCTAATGCCTCTGGAATGACTCCTATGCTTGGATATCGGAACGACGCAGCCGAAGACTTGGTAAAGATACTGGTATCCGATCCGTGGAAATGTTTTCGTGTCATCGGCAGGGAATTCTTTTTCTGAAGTGACGTCGGCGTAACCGGAAGGACGTTAACAAGCTGACTTCCGGTTTGTCGCCTTCTGTTCGCCGGTGGAGTGTGCGGATTGCGCGAATGAGCGATCACGGATCGACTGCGCCAGTTTTCGGCGAAGACGGTTGGAGCGTTGGAGTAGAACGGACTGTCGAGCTCACTCTCATCTGCCATGTCGTCATGTGAGTCTAAAGGATAGACGGTATCCGTGTCACTGTAGGATACGTGTCGTTTTGTACGCGTCGACCTCTTTCGACCTGCCTTTAATGCGCTCTTCTTGCTTTTAGGCCTACTTGGCGGTCTATTCGTTGTGTCGTTGAATTCCTCCGTTGATTGGCTGAAAGTCTGACGAGCAGGAGATCTTCTGTCGTCTAGTTTCCGGATATCGATGTCTTCGGAATCGCTAAACGGACCCCGTTGTTCCCTTAATACGGTGCCACTGACTGGCATCGGTTGTCGTTGTTCGTGTTGTAAATGTGAACCACCAGACGTAACGATTCCTCCGTTTGCCCATTCTTGCATTTGATTGCCTTCCTCTGTGTTTAAGACAATGGCTGTTGTCTGACTCGTGTTTGCACTCAGTTTAACCATTGGCGACACTCTTCCAGTTGGGGCCGATGTCCTCTTAGCTAGGATCGGTCTCTCCAACGGTTTAGGGCGGTTTGACTGATGAATATCCGATTGATTCTCTTCTAACCTGATTTCTTCAGTAACTCTGTCTAAGGTCTTTCTGTCGCGTATCTCAATATTATCTTGAACGTTTATCTCGCGTTCTTCTCCATCTCCTTTGTCAAACACTGTCATCTGATTGGAATCGCGCTCTAAATGAATTTCTTCGTCCGCTGGTGATGAATTGGTTTTTGGTGACCTGCTCTTCTGGATGTCACTAGACCTATTCTGCGTCCTCTTCCTATTCCGTGTTCTTGCTTCCGGTTCACCAAAAACGAATTCGTCCTCTTGTAAGTCGGTCATTGCTAGGTTGGTGTTTCTATTTCCGTGGCGTAAAATATTCACCGTATTGTCACGATATTCTGTGAGGGACTTGGCCATTCGGTCGCTCTCTTTATTTCCGCCGATTTTTAAAACAGACAGTCGGCCAATGAGAGAATCGTTGCCTTTTCCTGATTCAAAACCTTTCACCAGCATCGAAGTGGCCCTTGCGTCCGGTCGGACGGGGATATCTTTGGCCTGTGGATTTACTATGCTGCCGTCTGTTGGATCGTAAACTAAGATATCTGAAAATACGACAAACTATAGCTATTAGACCCGAAGTATTTAACGAACTTCGCCGCTTTCAAGCGACAGTCAAACCTAGTCTCCTACAGGACCTACATAACTAATCAGCATTTATTTATTAGGTGAACATAGTTTGGTCAAACACAACGCCGTCCAGCAGCCATACGTATGTATCTATCTATAGAATTTGGAGCTGTGACAGCAACATGGTTGAAGAATAAGCACTTGGACAACCTTGTTCAGATCGAAGAGTAGGCCTATATTTTGAATGATATGGACCGGTCCCAAGGGCGGCGATCCCGGGGGTCGAGGGGGACATGACCGCACACCTTTAACAGTGGGGGAACCCAGTATACAGTTGTCCCCCCAAATTTAGAAGAAACACCAAACAGGTCAAGAAATTGTTTTCGCGCGTGAGCTCTTTCTTGACCCAATCAGTTCAAAAGTCCCCCCCCCCACCTGTGAAACTTATCAAACTGGCAAAATCCGCCACTGTTAACAAAAGCTAACACTCTCACCCTGCTAATACTGCCACTGATCTAAACTAATGGCGAATAAAATTCACGCTGAAGTTTTCTAAATTACTACCTGCTAGCCTTGATAAGGTCCTGCATGAATTCGAAATAGAGTTGTTAATAACCTATCGTTCATCGTTTCTTGCGTCTTGTTATTCCCCAGCTTCCCTGTCTAATCAGCTTTTCACTCCAACCTACTGGAAACACTGCATCTTACATACAGGGCCGGTTTAACCACTAGGCGAACTAGGCGGTGGCCTAGGGCGGCACATTTCTGGGGGCGGCAGAAAAGCTACCTACAGAAATATTTTTAAAATATTGCCCTTTTAGCCACCATTTAGGGCCTATCAATAAATGAATTATAAATACGAAAATAAGAAACGGCACCATTGTATGTCAGTGAAGTGAGTCACATGACGTCACAGACCCGCAGCTGTAGGGCTACTTTGGACTCTAACGCTGATACAAGAAATTGGTTCGGTTTTTGGTTTCCTCTACGATGTTCACAGTTTGCAGAATAAAACAAGAAAGGAAATTATGGGATATTGCTTGAACCCCGATCAGGCATTGCAACACGGAGACTCCAAAGATAATGATGCAGTTGATTCGAGTTGAGTACCGCAAGCCATTTCAAGATGAGTTGCAAAGTGTAGGCCTACATCGCCACAGGATGTACTAAACTTTATATCGAAAAATAAACAAACAGATCATATTGTCCTAAACTCCTAAACACTGTTATTGCCCTGCGAATCTTCTTGACACTTCCAGTGGGGTCTGTGGCTAGTGGTGAGTGATGCTTCTCGAAGCTCAAGTTGTTAAAAAAAATTTCGATCCTCCATGCTACAAGAGAGACTTGTTGGACTAGCTACTTATCAATTTAACATGATATTGCTGGAGACATTGAACTGATGGAACTCGTTTCTACATTTGCTAAAGAGGAAGCGCAAAAACTAAAATTTTGAAATTAGGGCCTACATTATATTTATATATGCTTCGCGCGTAGGTAGGACTATGACTAGTACGCGTAGCCGTTGGAGTTACACAGTGCTCAAATGAAATATGCACTGTGTCATTATTTAATACCTACATTTTAAATTCCCATTAAACGTGTTAGACCTTACAGCATAGGCTGCAGACTATTAGGCCTACTTTTATTATGCATGGCTAACTTTTAAATTTACAAATTATTAAGTGCCATATTTTTCTTTTATTTAGAAGTAGGCCCTAATAATGATTCGTACATGATTATAATGAACGATGAAACTAAATTAAAGATGCAGCATTCGGCTGCATAGCTGTGTGAAGGTTATTTTAACCTATAGATTTAATTTAATATTAATTAGTCATCACACTTAACGGGGGCGCAATGCGATAGGTTCGCCTAGGGCGCCAAATACTCTGGCGCCGACCCTGCTTGCATAAAATAGCTTAACTAAGCTTCTCGAGCATAAAACGTATGGGAGGCCTCCGTTTATTTTCTGCTTATTGATTTATCAAAAGCATTCGACTCTATCAACCATCTCATACGGTTCTGTTTGCTGTGATATCGGCCTAAACATCAACCATATGTTATAAAGCTTTGCAAGTTTCACATCTAGACACCATTTTTTATGTCACGCCAGTTTTTTTGCTAGTCTCTTAGAAGTGCAGCGGAATGCTTAAGTGACACGACTATTTCACTGCATGCATATTCGAATATAAACTTAATGCATGGTTGTAATTTGGAGATACCTGATAATATAATGTGCCAAGGGGATTACGCAACAACATATGAGTAAGTATGTTGGACTCGCCGTTGTTAGGCTAATTATATTTGGTGGTCCGAGAAAGTTTTACAAAAACCGCCACTACACATCGGCCTACCTACACTGCATCAGAGTACATTGTACCTGGTTGAAATTAATTTCAATGAACTGAAAGAATGCGCTCACCGTCAAGGCCACTGATGGTCGCCATTTTCGACTGACCGATAGACCGATCGTACATCTGCATAAGCGACGCCCAGTCTTCCGTGTGACCATCTTTGAATCCTTTGGCCATACTGACCTGTATTTGGACGTAGGTAGGCAGCAACATGACATTCTTGTCAATCGCTCCTACAACACACGGTTATCGTATAGTTTCAAAGTTTGCAACAGGAATTGCTCGAATTATGCAGACTTAAGATCAAACACACTCACCATAAGCGTGCATGTGTTGTGGGTATATATATCAATACATTCAATAAAGCGCCTGGCGGTAACTGACAAATGCGCTGGATATAATTCTAACCTACAAATGACGTATGCAAATAACGACTTGAATAAATGTTTTTACAAATATGACTACATGATCAGTGAATTGTAGTGCCATCGGCATAGACTGATCATGCCTCATGCTGTGCTATAACGATGTAAAAGGGGTTTCCAGGTTAGACTGGATTAGATGACAAGTGTTGAGTTTGATCAGAAACCTAGCCTTCGTTCTATCCTCTGTGTTCGACTGATATTTGACAGTTTAGAGTTTACTTAGTGCATCTGAACATTTATAGAGCGCCTTTAACGAAGCTGTTGTTTCTCTAATCATCTCTGACATAATGGATTACTATGGAAATGTCGCAAAGGCAAAGTAAAATTCAGTTTGGTGCTCACTCAAGCCTCGCACCGTATTTCGAGAAAGCATAGCAGTATATAGAAAATAGTGTGAAGTAACCTGGTGTTCAACATCATTGCAATTATCTGGAGTGTACTGCTCTGAGTTAAACTGATACGGGGTCGAGTGACTATAAGGCTTCGGCTTTTCACTTTGGGAGTGAGGTTTTGAATCTCGGGCCTGTCATATAAATTCGACAGATCACAATGTTGAATTACACAGAGCATAAGAGGCAGTTGTCCTTGACACGAATGTCTCCCTTAAACCCAATTCATATGCTTCGAGTTAGCAACACAGATTGAAGACGTTCTGTGATGAAATTCCTTTATAGTCTAGTGATGCTCAACCAACTGGAAAGGGCCTTTGCCGGCAAACAATCGTCGACACGAGTAGCCTACCTCTCGCTATGCTGTTGACGCGCAGAAACGTTTCTTCGTAGAGCTTATAGAGCGTCAGCGTTCCCACTTTGCCACTGTCGTATCTCATTTCGCCAACGCTGAACGAGGCGTTCTCATTGGCTGCGAAGGCAACACGAGTTGGCAGCTCATATTCGTCCAAGAGTTCAGCCAATCGTTTCGGACGAGACCCTGGTTTACATAAGAAATAGCAAAGTAATCACTTATTATGCATCGACATGAAACGGCGAGTCCAGTTAATTCCGTATGGTTGGTCTACCAGGTCTAGTTATTGTGAATGAACGCCGGCTAAGATAAGACATGTAGGAAAACATGGCAGTTTCAAAAAGATGCTGATCGAAGAAGAGGCAGCCCTCTGTAAGGTGCAACTGGTTTCGAATCCCAGGTACTATACTAAGACACGTTCACTGCACGCGCTGGCTCGTTACATAAGAACTTCAAGCCTCACAATACGATACCATACTACTGTGTTTGCTATTACCCTCCTTCCAAGGTTCAAAAGTGCACACGATCATACGATAGAATATCGATGGAGCTGAGGAATTTTAAGTGAAGTACTTGCTAAAGTCCCTACACAGTAACTGCGTCGGGCGAGGCTTGAACCCCTACTCTCCACGCTACAGGCCGAGCACTCTAACCAATCGGCCACAGTGCTTGAGACAGCCTTTCCTTAGGTCAATGTGCTACCGTCTGTATTTGCTTATGAAGGACATATTTAGTTATTTAATTATGTGACTAAGAAAAGTAAGGGCAGTGGCGATAATTTAGAGACGATAACGATTCCTTCTGCAGCAGCAACTTGACGCATCAATGATGGATACTAACTTCTTCCGTTTTCCTTGAGCGCTTCAAATTTCACCGTCAGATTCAGCGGCAGACTGAAGATGCGACCACGGACATCACGAGCAAACATTCGCCGCTGATTGACTAATGAATGGATGCGAAGTATCTGGAGTAAGTAAGAAAAACAGAAAGTGCAAAGTCTGGCAAAATTGTAGGCCTATAACACCCGGTCATTCAACGTAAGCTCATTTTTACTTGACACATCCGGTTACGCCATAACACTTGCTATCACAACATCACATTACATTTATCACAATCACAATGGACAGCATCGCATTACATTAATCACAATGAACAGCATCGCATTACATTCTTCAGGTGACATTTTAGGAACGGGTGTGTTCTCTAGAGTGCAGTTCATGCCGTTGCGAAGCTTAAGATCAGTGCTGGTCTGACCGCGAGGTACGATGTGGCTTTCTTAGTAGCCAACTGTACAGAATATGCTTTAATTACACATTGAGCCTGCACTCATTCATCCACATTGAAGGCAAATATCACCTGTAAATGGCCGTCTATACCTTCTAACCACATTCACGACTGCATCTTTCCGTTTTAAACCATCTCCTTCCCATTCCCAGATCTTTCTTATCCAGTTTCATTCTCCGACTTAAGACTTTGATCGATTCCCAGGTATACAAAGGTAAAATTTAATATTAAGAATAAAATTTCCGTTTGTGCAATATAATTTCTCAATGAGAATTTTGAGCCTCTTGGGAACCGAACCTTTAGAGGTTGCGGGGAGGGTAGTTACGCCACTGACACACAGTTACAAGTTATAAATTAATCTCCCAACGAGGGGTCAGTTTAAGGTATGTATAGAAGCTGATGGCACATTCCACTCATTCAGTTTCTAATTGTTTGGAATACGTTCGGCTGAAAAACCCTCAAACGAGATGCCGCTGCTGTTCAAACAACAGAATAACATCTTAGCCGTAGGCTATTCGCAAATCATACGCTTTTATTCTTCCTCTTGACATCGCCAAGGCTCGTAAAACGTGCACGAGGCTAGACGAGTCGTGTTGTTGACCTGTGGCCAAGTTATGTTTCAACGGTTTCAGTATTTAAGATTCATTTTGCTGTCACCCAGGGTGAGAACTGTCGAGGGGTTGCCCGGGTTGGGGTTACAGTTAAGTCTTCATTACACACCCCAAGTTGCGCTAGTGTGATTTAGTAGCCTATTATTTGACTCTGAGTCCCTGACAAAGAGAAGAAATTTTCGTGGTGCAGGCCTATTATGTAAGCAGTTTTGATATTTCTCAACAAAGAAATCGATTTTGATTCGAGTCTGATTTGCAAAACCGTTAGCGTTGAAATCTGCTGCCTTCAAATTTCGTTGACATTAGTTTGCAAAATACGGATAAAATATTCAACTATACATGGATCAAAGTCTAACCCCCACCGGGCCCACCCAGTCTATTTTCTACAATTCTCACACTGCTGTCAACTTGTTTACTATAGTCTGTTGGCAAGTGTGAAATAGATATTTTTTTGGGTATAATCTTGGCAAATGTGTTTTTTTACATCTAAATACCTCACTGATCATGAAAAATGTTCTTGCCAGTTTTTCTGAGTGGTCCCGGGGAAATTTTTAATGGTTACAAAAGCTACATGTGAAAAGTGCATGGAAACTTTAATCATAGACTAGGTTTGGAATCTCAAAATGACATGGTTAGAAGCAAATCATGTACCAAGTTGCTAACCGGCGTTTCTAGATTAATTTGACCCTGCTGAAAACGAAAATCGCGGTTAGCAAGCTGGATTTTTAGCGGTTGCATAGAAAAACAAGATGGCGGCCAAAATGGCAGCCAATATCTTCATATGGTTATAAGTAAAGTCATGTACGTGATGGAGACATGATTTTAGAGTCTAAATTAACATTTACGGGGTCAAGGAATGGGATGGACCTAAAGACAAATATGTAGCACTGCCAGAAACAAAATGGCGGACAAAATGGCAGCCAAATATCTTCAAATGGCTATAAATAAAGCCATGTATGTGATGGAAACATGGTTTTAGAGTCTAAGTTAACGTTTTCGGGGTCAAGGAATGGGATGGACCTAAAGACAAATATGTAGCACTGCCAGAAACAAAATGGCGGACAAAATGGCGGCCAAATATCTTCAAATTGCTATAAATAAAGCCATGTATGTGATGGAAACATGATCTTAGAGTCTAAGTTAACGTTTTCGGGATAAAGGCATGCGATGGAACTAAAGACAAATATGTAGCACTGCCAGAAAACAAAATGGCGGACAAAATGTCGGCCAATTATCTTCAAATGGCGGACAAAATGGCGGTCAGTCTGGTATAGTGTTTTCTTGGACAAATCATACAAAGGAAGTAGCATTCTACATCATTCACTGATGTTATTGCAGTTTAACCATCATTATTTACATGACACTTTTAGTAGCATGTGTTTGCTGTTTGACCATTTTATACATTATGTACACAATATTGGCGAGGTTGCTGCATACGTTCTTAACATGGTCGTAAGACACCTCTGCGCCACGCTTGCTGAGCAGTGATATCGCCTTCTGACTCCGGAAGTGATGATACATCCAAAGTGATCGTCCGACTGAGTATGGGATAATTCACAGTTAGTCAAGGAAAAGGTACTGGAGGGGAACAGCAAGAGATACTGGACTTTTGTGGATCTGGAGGCCTTCCATGAAAACTCCCTCTTCCATCTGAGGTATCACTTCTATGTCAATGTTATCCACTGAAAACCAAATTCTGCTGTTGTGCAGAAGGCCTGGTGGAACTATGGGGTAGCTTGCCTAATGATCTTGGAACACCAGTAGATTGTGGTCATCTCTGCTCTTAGATCTCGACCACGGAATATCGAGAAAACAATCGTCGATGGCGATAGTTCGGAAGAACTTTCGAGAAATAGATAATTCCGTTATTATACGGGGAAGAGACTGAACCAGGTGCAATCCTCGATCATCTTTCATTGGTCAAGATAAGCTGCGCTTTCTTCAGAAGACAGCTGCGGACAGAAGAGAGGGTCGCTAGCTCTTGGCTTAGGGACCAAGAATGACGCTGCATCATCTTAAGACCTGTGGTCCGAAGAGCAGCAGCATCATAGGCATGCAGCCTTTGGATTAGTTAAATGTCATTGATGGGTGCACCACGAGTGGATGCAGATGTTGACAATAAATATGTTAAATTGTTGGATACCCTGTTATTCACAGTTAGTCAAGGAAAAGGTAATGGAAGGGAACAGCAAGAGATACTGGACCTCTGTGGAATTGGAGAAGGCCTTCGATAGAGTGCCTAGGGAGGTAGTATTCTGGAGTCTGTGGAAAAAGGGAGTGACGAAGAAAACTGTGCGACTGGTAAAGTCCATGTATGATGGGGCACGCACTTCGGTGAGGTGCAGGGTTGGAAACACAGTGGAGTTCGAAATACGAGTAGGTGTACACCAAGGATCGTGCCTGAGCTCACTGTTGGACGCATTATCAGACAACATCGGGAGAGAGGTACCTTGGGATATGTTGTATGCTGATGATCCCATTGTGGCAAATAGCTTAGCAGAGAATGCCCAGATAAGCTTCACTGGTTGGTAGAAGGCACTGGAGAGCAAGGGACTCAACATAAATTCAAGAATAAACAGAAGTCATGGTTTGCTCAAGGACAGATGTGGACCTGGCGGTTATAGATGGTGGGGGAAATGTGCAACAGGTGGAAACCTTTAAATGCCTGGGGTCGATAATGAATGCTAAAGGAGGATGTGAGCAAGATGTCAAAAATAGAATAAAAGTCGCCTGGCAGAAGTGGAGGGATTTGTCTGGTGTGTTGTGTGATCGCATGATCTCAGTTCGCCTCAAGGGAAAGGTATACAGGACAATGATAAGACCGGTATTGATTTATGGAGCAGAAGCATGGACGCTGAGGAGGAAGGAGGAGGAACTTCTGGAGAGAGCTGAGATGATGATGCTACGATGGATATTTGGGGTGTCACTGAAAGACAGGCAGAAAAATGAGAATATCCGGAAAACACTTGGAGTGGACTGTATATCTGACAAGGTGCGCGAAACCAGACTGAGGTGGTATGGACATGTAGAGCGGGCGGAGGAAGATAGTAGCATCAAAAGAATCATGAAAGAGGAGGTGCATGAACACCGCAGCCGAGGACGCCAGAGGACGAGATGAATGGACATGGTTCAACCCGACCTCTGGCTTCTGGGCCTGAAAAAAGAAGACACCGTAGATCGAGTGGGATGGAGACAGAGGATCCGAGTGGCTGATCACTCCCCAGCGAGGGACTAATCCCAGCGGAAGAAGAAGAAGGAGGAGGAGGAGGAGGAGGAGAAGCAGAAGAAACCAATTCGTTTCCATTAAAAAGAATTCAGTCTTCATTGAGTATCAGTGCCTTCGTCATCCAACGTACTCTGTGAAGGGCACCAGGCTTGCGAACCGCTGCTGAACTGCTCAATTCCACCGTGTCTAGAGTTTGTCTACTGTAAATCATGCAAAGTAGATAAGTGTAACACCAAGCGCTGCTGCTGCTGTCGAAATGTGAACTTGCCATGTACACTCATGTGCAATTGCATTGACTGAAACAATGCTTGAAATAGCTTTAATCAAGTCATGAAACACGAATATTGTGTATACGTAATGTATAAAATGGTCAAACAGAAATCACAGGCTACTAAAAATATCATGTAACTAATGATGGTCAAACTACAATAACATCAGTGAATGATATAGAATGTTCCTTCCTTTGTATGCTTTGACCAAGAAAACACTACTCCAGAGTCCAGACTGACCGCCATTTTGTCCGCCATTTTGTTTTATAACCATTTGAAGGTAATTGTCGGCCATTTTGTCCGCCATTTTGTTTTATGGCAGTGCTGCATATTTGTCTTTAGTTCCATCGCATTTCTTGACCCCGAAAACGTTAACTTAGACTCTAAAATCATGTTTCCATCACATACATGGCTTTATTTATAGCCGTTTGAAGATAGTTGGCCGCCATTTTGGCCGCCATTTTGTTTCTGGCCGTGCTACATATTTGTCTTTAGTTCCATCGCATTCCTTTGCCCCGAAAATGTTAACTTCGACTCTAAAATCATGTTTCCATTGTATACATGGCTTTATTTATAGCCATTTGAAGATATTTGGTTGCCATTTTGTCCGCCATTTTGTTTTCTGCAGTGCTACATATTTGTCTTTAGTTCTATCGCATTCCTTGACCCACAAAATGTTAATTTAGACTCTAAAACCATGTTTTTATCACGTACATGACTGTACTTATAGCCATATGACGATATTGGCCGCCATTTTGGCCGCCATCTTGTTTTTTCATGCAACCGCTAAAAATCCAGCTTGCTAACCACGATTTTCGTTTTCAGGCGGGTCAAATTAATCTAGAAACGCCGGTTAGCAAATTGTTACATGATTTGCTTCTAACAATGTCATTTTGAGATTCCAAGCCTAGTCTAAAATTCAGTACAACGCATTCAATTTAGGTTCCGTTAATCTGGAGTGCACATTTGGTCCCAAATATGCACTCGGGACCAAATTAAAAAACTGGCAACATGGTTTTTTGCGTGCACAACACTATTTTGAACATTTTAAACACATTTGCCAAGATTATACCCAAAATTATGACAATCTTGAAATTCTTGACATTTGCCTACGGACTACTAGCTTTTGTTAATGTATCTTGTAATTTTATGCGTCAGATCTGCATAGTGCCACTCTATCCTCTATAATAGGCTACTTAGGTTACATGACAACTATGCAGTCTCTCAGGATAGGATAGCGCCTGTATATATATATATATATATATATATATATATATATTATATTCCTAGAAGTTGCCATATAGGCTTACACGTAATTTGTTACGTAAATTGTCAGACACATGAATATATATAGGCCTGGTATACACACATGCATAATTGCATACATATATAAATACATTACATATAGGCCCTATACACTATATATATATATGTGTGTGTGTGTGTGTGTGTGTGTGTGTGTGTGTGTGTGTGTGTGTGTGTGTGTGTGTGTGTGTGTGTGTGTGTGTGTGTGTGTGTGTGTGTGTGTGTGTGTGTGTGTGTGTGTGTGTGTGTGTGTGTGTGTGTGTGTGTGTGTGTGTGTGTGTGTGTGTGTGTGTGTGCGTGTGCGCGCGTGCATAAACACTTGCATAAATGCAGTCTCACGGAGACAGATGCGTCGATATAGTTCGTGAGAAAGTTGTTCATTCGACGCTAAATGGGACGGAACGCAGTTGGACTAGAAGACATCTAAATCTAAGTCGAATGGGTCGGTTATAAATTATAAGAAGTACAAATAACGAGATCCAGTATTTATGGGCGGTCATCTGGGGAGCTTCTCAAACAAGACAAGACCTCTTCTGTAGGCCTTCCAGACACAGCATAACTTAATTGCTGCTGCCGATGGGTTTTTCTGACCAACAAGACTTGCATCCGGCAGTAGGTATTTGTCGTATGCCATGATGCAAACAGGCTTGATAAATTTTTAAATTCTTGAATTTTGTTAAATGACTGTTCATATTGACAGCCGGTCTAGGTCTTGCGAGACCAAGACCGAGACTTTGAACCTCAAGACCAAGACCAAGACCAAGACTAAGACTTTGAACCTCAAGACCAAGACCAAGACTTTTGGTCTCAAGACCAAGACCAAGACTTTTAAAAACGAACTCGAGTGCACTCGAGACCAAGACCTTGGTCTCGAGGACAACAACACTAGTCTGGAATGAGATAATAGATTCGATTTCACAGGCAAGGACAGGCAGGCTGAGAAGTTCATCTCGTAGACTGTTAGGCAATTATATTCCAGAAGGATGAGCAGAAGCATAGGCGCATGTCTTCAAGGATATCTTCAAGGAAGCGCATTAGTCTCAAGTTGCATTGATTACTGTAATTCGTTTCTTATTGGTATCACGTAATCAAGCATGCTGAAACTCCAAAGAGTTCAGACCACTTTGCTAGAGCCATAATTAATACGTTAAAATGAGCATACAATCCCTGTGCTTAAATATTTGCATTGGCTTCCTGTTCAGACAAGTACTTTTTTTAATTTGGGCACTCACTATAAAATATTAAACTCTAATTAGCCACAATACTTAAAAATCGGTCCTTATCCTCGTGATTGTTTTTGTTCTTAGTGCACGAGCTCTTTCTGTTGTAGGCCACCTAGACATTGGAACTCTCTCTTCTTGCATCTGTTCGTTCTGCTCAGCCGCTTATGTCGTTCTCAACCTAAGACACCCAGGCTGCCTCTCTGTCTTAACGGATTAATGTTCCTGACATTGACCTGATTAGGGGCCATCCATTTAGTACGTACCGTACGCAGAAATCCGGACAAAACTGACCCCCTCCCTATACGCACGTGTACTTTTTTTATCACCTCCCCCACCTGTGTATGTACGCTTGACGCACCCCCCCCCCTTCGATAGAACGGTCTCTATTTAATCCATGGAGCAGCCAGGCTGTGTATGACTCACTAGTGAGCTGTGTGTGATAGTTTAATAATAGCAGTCAGAGGTAGGGTGGCATACAAGTGACACCTCTTCCACAGTCCTATTTCTCCCGGGAGTACTTGACTGATAGCTGCAAGAACTGAACTGCAGCTCATATGAAGGCCAATTAATTTGAAGACCAATATAGACAAATTATAAGTTTCCCCGTTCCTATGCGTACGTACATTATCGGTTGACCCCGCCTCCCCCAAACGTAAGCATGCGCATTTGGGTTAGCCCCCTCCATGCGTACGTACTAAATGGATGGCCCCTTACGGCTTGTTTTAGGTGCGCCATGGGTTGATGCCTTGTGCATTAGACACCGGCGCGATAGAAGTTACTAATTAATGCAAATGAGATCTGCAGATGCCAATCAAGCGCTTTTGTTTGGGAGACTATCGACCAATATACGTAAACGCAATTAACAGCGCTCGTGAATGAGCTGGTGCCCTGCGCTTGGCTTTCAAGTGGCGCTTTAGAAGTGTGGAGGTTGTGATTGCGACTACGATTAAAAATAATATACGAGTCACGACTATAATCCATTGTCATCAGAATCATTGTCTAAGTAACTGATTACTTAAAGTGATTAGCTGAAATTGATGTAATTAATATTTTAATTTAAATTAAATTAAATTAATCAATTTGTTTATTTATAAAAATTATTCTCAAATATTATCTGCATTTGATCCTGAACAACTTTGCGCTGAAAGGACAAAATCTAGTGTCCTGCAGGGTTGGTTACGATAACGCCTTTAGACCGAATGTTTGTTAAAGGAGACACAAGAGTCAATTATACACTGCTGCATATCGTCTCTCATTTGCTTCATTCAAGAGAAGATATGTATTTGTACGATAAGTGATCACATCTGGAATAACAAAGGAGATTGCTCTAGGAGGAATTTCCGGTGGAAACGTGGATTGCGAGGTGGAATTGTCCGAGTGAATATTCGAATGTCATCTCCTGTGTATCGACTGCACATGATACACACACACACACACACACACACACACACACATATATATATATATATATATATCCAGAATGATGCGTGTGTGGCATAGAAATACAGTGATCTCCGGCTGTGCAAACATTCAGTTTATGATCAGTTTCTTGCTGGCCTACACTGTCCATTTTATGGCTCTCTAAGGTTTCAAGATTACACAAAAACAACGATTGTAGCGGGAATGGAGGAACACTGGTCTTATTTTATCAGGGCAGGAAATCATCTTCAAACTGGGGCATATCATTCAAATCCTTTAGAGCGGTTCCAGTGGTGGGAGTCTTGCCTAGATGGAAATAAGAATTCAGAGAATCGCATTTATTTTGTCCATTTCGGACCCGCAATGTGTCAGTTGGGGAATTGGTAAGCATATCCAGCTGTGAGTCCAGCGAAAGTGGTTGTCAGAGAACAGGGCGATAAACCTGCCGAAACTTAATCCAGACATGACCACTTGAATCGAAGATGATATCGATAACTTGATAAGTGTGGAGACTTACTTCTCCGGCCGAGATGACTTCGACTTCGTTGGCGCCGTAGAATCCAGAGGTGGTATTTACGATTATCGGAAACTGATTCCCGAACATATGCACCAAATCGTTTAACGACCAAGTCTCTCTCGACCAGTGCACTCGCTCCGAAAACCCTTGCGCCATGCTCCAACCTCGTCTAGGGCTCGTTAGTCCGTGCCCTAATTGAGCGAAAATACGGTGTCTGATCCAAAACCTAAATACTCAGATCCAGCATGACTTATTTATACTTACACAAGCATGCCTTATTAGTGCTTTGATACACTAATATTCGACGAAACTACTATCAAATTGAACACATGAATATTAGCTAAACAGCCCTAGTCCCCTGTGTATACGGCAGATGTACAGTTTGGCAATGGGGGCGTTTGTGGGCTTACAGCTGAGGGCTTACAACGAACAGGCCGTAACCTCGTCACGGTCTGTGGTCTCAGCGTGCATCTCTGAACATTCGACATGTATACATGTAAGCGGGTTGGCTTTGACAAGGAGACCGACGCCAACTGAGGTCATATCAATCAGAAGAGACACGTTTATGAAGTATCATATTTTGCCACTGTACACTGATGCCATGTCTCTCGGCTAACAATATGCACCCGTATTTCATTAAACAGGTTTTGCCCTTCACAGACACATTTTACGTCCAGTCCGTGCTCATCTACGTACAATAGGTGTAACGTTCATTCTATGTGCCGTTAGTTCATAGGCTATATATAAATTATACACACATATATATATATATATAAGCCTTGTATTATTCAACTGAAACCCTGCATGAGATAAGAAGCCTGCTGCAATGTTAGGCCTGAGAAAAGCCTGACATTGTAATAGATCTTTGGGAGTTTAATATGTATTTAACGTAACCAAAATTTAGTCATATTGTGCAGGTAATGTTCACAACGTGGCGTTTAATTATTGGGTCTGCATTTGAATTAACACCACGATGATTTGTTGTGTTTCCACCAAGTACCCAATTATCAGCCTATTACAGGATTCAACGTATAATATAACCCTTGCTGCTTGTAAATCTTCGGGGTGTTCAAACGATGTCCATGCACGATACTGTAAAAGGCTGCAGACAATTAGCAAATTTATGTAACACGTATACTCCAAACAAGGCCGATATTTCCCTATTCTTATTATTTGTTGTAGTCATAATATTTATTATCTAGTCATGTAGTTACTATTTATTATTATTTATTGTAGGTACAATAATTCATCGCTCTGTTGTTCTTAGACCGTTGCAGAGAGTAGTAAATATATGTGACTAGCTAAAGCCCAGATACAAATAATAGGTTAGCATGAAGAGATTAAACAACTGTTGATATAGGGCCTGAGCTTTCTATAAAAAATGTTTCAGAATGCTCATCAGAATTCACATTGACCAGGCAATAGGTCTTCCTCAATTATAGCTTTGACAATATAGCCTTCAGTGTTACTATAATTTTGCACCGAAAGTTTGCAAAATACCAAATGGATTTTCTAATCCTAAGAGACCCACTTACTGTACATGCTATGGGTCACGGACTTGTATAGGCTACTTTGGTGGCTCATGCATATAAAAATAGTACAACAGCACATCTGTTTACACGAGCATGGAATGCATATGAAAAGAAAGGGCTCGGCAATAAGACCGAATAAAGGGTGGATATATAGGCCTATGAACCTAAGACGATCAAACAGCCTACTGGTGGTTTTCATTGTGTGGTTTGCCTGCGGTGTCGCACGATTCAATCGTAAACGACGTATTATTGTATTCTAAAAATGTCAATTCTTCTGAAGTTCGTTTAGTATTACAACGTGGCCAAGGTTTTGCAGCAAAGCAGTTGAAGGGTGTTGCATATCGCGCATACGATGCTCGCTGACCAGTTGTTTATTGTCCACTTCTTCACAGCACTCACCCAGACAAGAGAGCACGCGTAACAATATAACAACGATGGTCAGTGCCATAGGCGTAATTTGTGGGGTACGAGGGGTACCCGTACCCCTCCCACTTTTTGGACTGGGGTACCGTACCCCTCCCCACTTTTTTTTACAATGTCAATCAATATTTTATTATTGTGCTTCCCAGAGATCGCGGTCTCCGCCTTGCTTCGTGTATGTAAGAAATTGGTAACCCCCCACTTTTTAGACCAAAGTTACGCCTCTGGTCAGTGCTCTCTTCTCCTTCGTAACATCTACACCTACACCCAACCTACATGTTCATAACAGCGTAATGCATATAGATGTTTGTATATAGATTGCTATCTTGACATTTATAGCCTATACACTGTACAGCGACTTCTGAGAATTCCCTAATGCACTCGTTACTAATATAGACGTTTAACGCAGCCATTAATGAGTCACTAAATTCTACAGTATTTTCTATTTTCCCAGTATATTTTCTTGTCACTGGTGTATTTATAAGGATCACAACACTATAGTAACGATCACAAGATATATTACACATAATAGATCTAGCCATATTGTAAAATATAATAAATATTGTATAGCGATCATGCAACTATATAGAGGCTTTTGTCTACATTTATATAACACGCTAGTCGTCCACAGTTTACAAAGGCAGTCTTTGACTGTATCTATACATTTATAAAGCGCCTCTCACAGTGCTCAGAAATCAGGGGTAGGCCAACTCGTAGGCGATTATGCAGTATACACAGAAGAAAGCAATTGTGTAAATCATTTCCAGTTTTCGCGAATAATGAACCTTTGAAATTCACTCATGTGCATCCATCTACAACTGGGAATGTTTTTCATTTAGGCCTACATTCATTTATTTACCTTCGTTTATTGATTTCAGCAGATTAATTAACAAAACGACGAAGTTCACATGGAGTGAGCAGACACAATACGAAATCATTTAAGGAGACTCATATATATATATGATCTATCGGCGATGAAAGCTTACAGACAATATTAATTGTCTATTTCATTTAATTAAATCGAATTGATTTCTTAAGCCTAAATCACTATTAAACAGTACTCAACTGGCAATCATAGTGTAACAACTCAAATTATGTAGCGCCGAAGTATTTGGTGATCTGTAGACGGTGATTCTCACGATTGGATATGCTTACGAATTGCTTTGGAGTGCTTAGAATTCAGAATAACACATCTACAGGCCTCGTAGGAAGTGGGCAATTCTGACGACACTATGGGGAGACGCCCGCATAACACGACATCGCGCGTAGGTGAAACCTCTCTGCAAGCGGTACATTGCAGACCAAGGTTCGAACTATTTGAAGAATTCTGAAATTGTCCCTGTCTATTTAGCTGCGAATAATTTCGCAAAAACATTCTTTGAATTGCAAATACAATAATTTTCAGTGAACTACTGCATGGGTTTAATTCTGCCCACTGCCCAGTTAGACCTGCATGATCTAAGCCATAGTACTCCGTTGGAGTGCGGATGTCCCCAAAGGCGACGGAGAACTCATGTACAGCGCCTTTTTCTTCGGTCACGGCTGCGCTACGGCACTATATAGGTGATCTTACTTCATTATTATTATTATTATTATTATTATTATTATTATTATTATTATTATTATTATTATTATTATTATTATTATTATTATTATTATTATTATTATTATTATTATTATTATTATTATTATTATTATTATTATTATTAGTTTTATTATTATTTTATTTTTATTATTAGTATTTTTTTTAATCGCCCGAGGTAAAAATAATCCATCAGGCTCTAAGAAACTATCCTAATAGCTTTATTGTTCTGGAGTTAACGGTCATCTTCACCGGTCAATTGTATAAAAGTGCCTCGAAATGCAACGGCATTAAATTGTTGTTGTTGTTGTTGTTGTTATTATTATTATTATTATTATTATTATTATTATTATTATTATTATTATTATTATTATTATTACAGGCCTAATTGCATCAATTGAGTGTACTTCTTGTTGTTATTGTTGTTGTTATTAGGGCCTATTATTATTATTTTTTTTATTATCATTATTATTATTATTATTATTATTATTATTATTATTATTATCATCATTATTATTATCAATGCCGAAACTGAGAAATTGCGATCCATGTTGTGTCATGCATCGATTCTTTTCGAACAGCTGTAGCACACAGCCAATCACTCGAAATGTTTGTGGTTTGGCCTCCTGCTTCTCCTCCTCCTCCTCCTCGCCCCCCCCTCTGTTCGTCATCAGTTCTCAAGTGCGGACTCTAGCGAACAATCAGACACTTACTTGCTGCCCCACGTCAGCCTCAGACATCCATCCGTCAGAGCCTCAGAGGCTATTATTCGGAGACAAAATCTGTGTAAGTATGTAGGATTGTAAATTTGTTATAGCGACTTTCGCAGATGAAAGTGAAGACTGTATCGTAACGAGGGTGAGCGATAACCGATCTCTAAGGTCGAGAAATTTCGCCGCCGTTTGACTAACCACTTGCCAGAGAATATTATAATTGTGTTTATGTCAAAGGTATCCACGTCGGAGGAAAATAGTCTTCGCGAACGAACTGATTGAATATTCATGCGACAGAGTTTGTTTATGACAATTAGTACGGTTTAGACGGAAAACGCTACGAAAAGGTTACGCAGTTTTTCTTCCAAAGGAATTTACGGAACGACATTCTCCGTCTGATACAGCAAAGTTTAATGTCGAGTTTCTACGAGTAGAGTTGACTCACTTGCTCACATATTGCAGCTCCCATTTCGCTTAAACTTAAATAAAATTTAAACTGTGTTTCAAAGCATTTGCTACTTTCAGGGTTTCTTAGCTAGCTGCTGTACAGTGGGTGTTGCTCACGTTTTCATTTAAAATGAAATGTAAGACGATTTCAAAGAACCGAATCTTTTCTGAGAAATCAGTATGGCACTGATAATTATGATAATTGCTTTTGGGGAGTTATAGAGGTTAGTCAGGTTTCTGCTTTGATGACCAATAACACGTAAACTTAAGTATCGCCTTTATTTTGAACTATTCCAGCTGTCTATACTTTATGGATGTATAGATCACCTTTCAAGAACCTCTCAAAGATTAATATCTCTAAATTCTCTTTGCTTACATTTCTCAATTACCGAATTTACTTCATATCTTGATCACCGAGCGTACAACTGTCTGCAAGTGCCTGGGTAAATCCTTCTGAAGTGCATCATCGCCGAGACCGGAGTTCATCACGTGCTCCTGCAGTAACTGGTTTTGTGATGTGCACATGCAGGAAATGGTCCAATGGAAACCATAGAATTCTGCTAAGACACCTAATCTAATCTAATCTAATCCAATGACTTCTATAGCGCCAAGGTCGCTTCGAGTAAAATTACAATCAAAAATCATAATAGGCCTACATTGGAGAAGCGAAGTCGAAAACTCACTGCTTACCGCACTTTGGTGTACATGAAAGTTTTATCATGTATCTAGGAGTGTATGTCTGCAAGTATATATGGGTGTGTATGTCTGCAAGTATATATGCGTGTGTACTGTGTATGGATGGTCTCTCTGGCATCCGAAATCGGACCACCTCGGCTATCGATCTCTGGACAGCCCCTCTGATACGACGCAGCACTCGTTAATAAGTTTATGTCACGAGCTTACGCAGAAGCAAAGAACAACAAAAGAGAACAGGTTTTTCAACACAGTTGTTTTTAAAGTACATGTAGCAGTAGCTGTACTACGACCATTAGACATTACACGAGATGTTGAAACCTATACAAATTGCCCCCATCGTCAACACCCCTTAGGGTGATTCTAGTCTTCTGTAAAACGGAAGATGAATAGGCAACTCTGATGGTTCCAACCACAAGTACTCATTACCTCATTCCTCTCTCTGTTGTAAGACACGTTAAGGATAAGCATTTGCGAGCCCCGCCGAGGATGTGCAAAATCCAAGCGATTCAACTCAGAATCTAACAGCTCGATTCCTTTGAATACCGGGCCGCATATCACAATTCTACCATAAATATCGGCAAAACTCACACCACTATTTTCTGTTAGTGATGATTTACATGTATATTGCCGTACAGCTTTTCCGTTCGTATTGATCTCCGTTATTACTCGATCATAGTGTTCGCCGTTAAGAGAAGCCAATACAAGGTTTCCATTTGGTTTTTGAATTAATTTGTCAACAAATCTAAACCCATGTATATCTGCAGACCACACCAAGGAACCATTCGCATTATATGTGCTTAATGTGCCAGGATCCTTTCCATGCGCCACAGAAAGCATTCCATTTGGTGATACAGAGATATCACCACATGGCAGCCGCAGATGACTAATAAATAGTAAAATGTTAAACTTATGCTTGTCATCTTTCGCAATGCGTAAAACTGAGGGGCATTTCCACTCCATATCTCCCTCTACCAGGCTTACATACAGGCAGTTTGACACGTTGCAAGTTTCCATATCCACCGGACTTGTTCCTGGTAGTGCGATCACATCTTTTACCTCTGCCATATTGTTGCGGTCATAGACATTGATTTTGCTTTGCTCGTTTTCGCTGCAGAGCATATATATTTCTTCTTTCATTGCAGTAAACTTGTGGACGCGAAAGGGGACCCATAACCGTTGCAGAATTTCCATACGAATCTTCTCTTGAGCTACAAAAATATAAATCGGCACGAATTTATCAAGAACTGTTATATAAATCGGCACGGATTTATCAAGCACACATGCCGTTAAATAACTGACTAATAAACGTTCTACCTGAAATATGAAGTTCAGTAATTTTAGAAAACGTAACGCAATCTGAAACGTGAACACGGAACCAGTGAATGCCGTTTGTACACTATTTCTCTACGTGGAACGAAATATATAAAGAGGGAACCTAATGAAGAAGTTAACAACCCATTTGGTAAATAGACCCTATAGCAAAATCAGACTAAGCAACAGTCAGTGAAAGCTAATCTAATCCAACCAATGACTTCTATTCCGCAGTTATAACAATGTCCAAGACAAGAGCAGTTATAACAATGTCCAAGACAACAGCAGTTATAACAATGTCCAAGACAACAGCAGTTATAACAATGTCCAAGACAACAGCAGTTATAACAATGTCCAAGACAACAGCAGTTATAACAATGTCCAAGACAACAGCAGTTATAACAATGTCCAAGACAACAGCAGTTATAACAATGTCCAAGACAACAGCAGTTATAACAATGTCCAAGACAACAGCAGTTATAACAATGTCCAAGACAACAGCAGTTATAACAATGTCCAAGACAACAGCAGTTATAACAATGTCCAAGACAACAGCAGTTATAACAATGTCCAAGACAACACGGTGACCAATTGGTTAGAACGCTCAGCCTGTAACGTGAAGAGAAGGCATGATACGGTTCGAACCTCGGCTGCTGCCTGTGTATAGGGACCTTGAGCAAGTCCCCTTGACGCACAATTGCTCAGCACCATCGATGTTGTGTTGAATGGTCTGTGCACTGCTGAACATTGGAAGGAGGGCAATATTAAATACAGTTGTATTGTATGACAGTCAAGTGAAGTCACAATTACAAAACATAATTCATGGAGAGCCAGGATTAACTCAATGCTAATGAAAATAATTAGAGGTCGTTGCGAAACAAGAAATTTGTTAAGCAGATCTAAGGAAAACTTTTTACGTTAGAGTAGGTTTCTAAATGTTCAACAGATCTATGTATGTATGCATGTATGTATGTATGTATGTATGTATGTATGTATGTATGTATGTATGTATGTATGTATGTATGTATGTATGTATGTATGTATGTATGTATGTATGTATGTATGTATGTATGTATGTATGTATGTATGTATGTATGTATGTATGTATGTATGCATACATGAATGCATATATATTTGATGGCTGTCGGTTAGGCACGTCAGGCAGTAGCAGCTCCGGAACAAAATCGGAAAATTCGTTGGCCAAGGAGGTCAGTTATGGTTGAATTTTACAGAATTGATTGTCTATAGATTAGTGACTGCTGCGGAATGCTAATTTGGAACAAAATCGCTCAATTTAAGAAAATTTAAGTCATTTGAAACTTTGACAATGAGAGGGATGGGCTTACCTGCAACGTCTGTTCTCGACCTCACCCGTACACCTACCAATCCATTGCTGTACGCGTATGTACGTTAAGTGAAGCACAACTGAGCGGGCTGCTACGTCTATCAACATTCAGTAGATTTCTGTATACGGATTCGTTATCTGATTCTCGTCGAACATTCGAAGTTTTGTTTTGAATAACCAGCGGATCACTTCTGTTTGGATCAAAAGGATCGTTGTACCGCAGTACTGTCTTAGTCTGGTCGGCTCTCGCCATTACAAGAACATGTCGAAGAAATCGATCAGGGTGGACGAGCTTGTAATCCTGCTACAAGACGAAAAAGTGACAGAACTGCTCGTCGATAGATTGGATGAGTTACTAGAGCGGAAATTGGATAGAATAATTGACAGAGTCCTCGAAAGACTCAATCCATTGGTTGTGGAAACAGTAGCGGCCTCAGTCGCGATCCATCATGAGAAACTGCAGCAACAGGTGCAAAATCTAGAGGCGGACAACAACAAACTCAGAGCCCGTCTGGATCTCGCGGAAACGGAATCCAGATCGACAAATCTGATGATACACGGTCTACAGGATTCCAACTCTCCACTGACTGATAAGGACTCGAAGGATCAAGAAGCTACACAAGCCGTTCTGAACCTGTGCATCAACACATTGGGATTAGATATGTCCGAGGCGGACATTTCTTTGGCTTTTCGACTTCCAAGGAAGGGGAAGGAAAAGTTCCGCCCTATACTAGTGAAGTTTGTCAGCCTTAGAACGCGAAGAAAGGTCTACAGCTCCCGTTCACTGTTGAAGAAGACACAAATCTACATCAATGAACACTTGACATCAACAAATGCACTAATCTACGCTAGAACTCGAAGACTCACCAAAGACGGTGTCGTGGCTTCCACCTGGTCGGCCGGAGGGACGATATTTCTCCGCACCTCAGAAGAGCCGGGAAGTAAACCACTTCGCATCACTTCGCTAAAGGTCCTGGAAAATCTGTTTCCAAACTCCAATGTAGCCAGTCTGGGGTCGTTGGATGCGGGCCCACTCTAGCTCAGCGACCTTCATCGAATGCGACCCAGAAGTCCTGGTCGCTCCTTGATCGGCCGCTCATCTTGTCATCATGTTTTTTTCCTTTCCAGTTCCAGCAAGTTTGCTGTTTCGTGAGTTCCTTATCAGGATTTTGACTTACAGTTCGGTTCAGTTTGATCTTTTTCCTTTTTCCAACTTTCTGTGCTTGTCCAATTGATTGGTTGAACTGTAAACTATAGCTACTCTCTCTTATCTGAAGCTGGCTATGCTCTAATAGAACGCAGTATAGCCCATGTGGTATAAACATCGAAGAAAAAACTATGCATACGGTATAAAGTCGGTAATTTGAATCAATCAATCTAATTGGTCATGATTAGATTCAGTATTAAATGGATAATTACAGCTTTTCACCATTTATTGACGATGCTCTGATTTTTAACCTATCTTCGAGAAATGGATGTTTAATTTAGAGTCTTTCGGGTACATTACATACATTCTGTGATTGCTACACACTAGGGCGAACTTTGTACATCGTTATTATAATTAAGATTGTTACTCGTCATGCATTGATTCATGGATATAATGTGTACGAACCGCTCTGACCTGATGCGATTTTGGTCATCGTTAGACCGTCAAGGTTGTTATGGAGGTAACGCGAGCACTTGTTCAGTCTGGACTATTAGGATGCGAGGTGTCTCTCGATTGCACTGGCATAATTTCTTCCTTCTGTTTTTGCACCTTTCGACTTTTATTCTCTATTTCTTAGTTAATTCAAATTTGTTCAGATTTCTATTAATTTGTTCAGATTTCTGTTTATTATCCGACTTTAGTTGAGTAACTAGGTAGAAGTGAGCTGTTTAGGCTTCTAGATCCAGATTTTGAATGCGGGTGTTGATGTGATTGGGCTCGAGCGATCTGTTGGGTGTTGTTCCTTATCTGTTTTATTTTTTCTTCTCTTCTTTTTTTCTTTTTAGGATATACTAGCATTTGCTCATCCTCTCGCTGAACTCTACATGACTTACTTCCTTACTTTGCCAACTATCTATCTTCAGTTATGGGAGCGGCTGCGCGCCTCTAAGTGCTGAATTAGTCATTGACTTAATCCTATCTGGCCCACGATGCGGCGTGTGCTCCACGACCACGTTTACAACCGTTCAACAATTTATGTGTTCTGTCTGTAATGAGGTGTTTCATCTACACTGTAGCCCAAATTTGAAACTATCGTTAAAGGAAAGGGTATCATGGGTTTGTCCCAATTGTGTTACTAAATCTAGCTCCGAGTCGGATGATGAGCGGGAGGGAGTCTGTCAGGAGGGTATCTCAGTCCCTGTGGATGATGTAGTACGAGGAATTTTTAATGTACCAGAACTAGAGGTTTTCACGGAAGTGTCCGAATCTAACTCCATTTTAGATAATTTAAATGCTGACCCGGACGAAAATTATTTCAAAAACCCCACGTGGTCTAGTAGCTATGCTGACCCTGCGTCTCTGGCTGAGCACTTAAATTCTGGAGGACCTCTGAGTAATCAGGGTCTTACGTTACTACACATTAATTGTAGAAGCATGGTCCATAAACTGCCCGAAATTTCAGATCTGGCGTTAACGCTGCAGACCTCGATAACGGCTCTAACAGAAACGTGGTTGGAATCTGACCTAGAAGACTCCATTCATGTTAAAGGGTACAACTTTATAGGTAAAGCGAGAAGTGGGGGAGGAGGAGGGGTGGGCCTGCTGATAAATGAAAATTTAAAATATCAGCCATATACACCCAAGGGTAGCTATATGAATCATAAAACGTATGAAAGTCTCTTTATTCGTGTTAATTTGAAAAAGGGCGCCCCTGTCGTGGGTGTAATCTACAGGCCGCCTGGAGAAAAGCTCAAGGAGTTTAATGAGGAAGTGGAGGAATTGTTAATGGGAATAAAAAGCAATGAAAAAGAGGTGATCCTGCTAGGAGACTTCAATATTGACCTCCTAAAAATAAATGAGCATAAGGACTCCAATTCATTTTATAATTGTCTAGCGTCTCATCATTACCTACCGACCATAACTAAACCTACAAGGATCACTTCGTCCACACGCACGTTGATAGATAATATTTACACTACTGCCTGGGCAAAGTTGCAAAAGGCTCATATTATCATTTCAGACATCTCGGACCATCTACCCATCTGGTCTCGGTTCACGTTAGAGATTAATAAAAGCAAGGATAAGCAGTATAAGGAAACTACAATAGTCAATGAAACGGGCCTAAATCTGTTTAAAGTCCAACTTGAACAAGTTAATTGGGACCCAATCTCGAGGGCATGTGACCAAGACTGTCCAAATGAGGCGTACGATTTATTTATCGATAAATACACCCAGATCTATAATGAGGTCTTCCCGGTGAAAATGGAATCAAAAAATTCTAAGGTAAAATTCAAAAAGCCCTGGATGACCTCTGGGATCTTAAAGTCATGTAAGAGAAAAAATCTACTTTATGTAAGATTTTTAAAAACACCGAACCAACTAAATAAGAGGAAATTTATTGATTACAGAAACAAATTTAAAGGAATCAGAAGGAATGCTGAGCGTAATTATTATACGTCTGAGTTCTTTAAACATCAAAATGACCTAAAAGCAACCTGGAAGCTAATCAGATCCGCCTTGCAAACTGATGACAGGACAACAAAGGTAGTCACCCTGAAAATAAATGGAGTCTTAGTGGAAGATCCAGCAACGATTGCCAACAACTTTAACAGCTATTTCACTAGTATAGCCAGTGAGCTTGCATCTAAAATTCTTGAGTCCCCTACTTCCTTTGAAGAATACCTACCGCCATCGCGGTTGAAATCAATGGGGCTGACTCTAACCTCGCCGGAAGAACTTCTAAAAATAAGTAGTATCTTGAAAAAAACCCATACTAAAGGTATAGATAATATAGATCCCTACATTGCCACCCCAACTCTAGCATGGATAGTTAAACCGTTAACGACTATTATTAACTGCTCACTAATTAATGGAATTGTTCCCTATAAGATCAAAATAGCTAAAGTAGTGCCAATATTTAAAAAAGGTGAAAAAGATAATCTAACTAATTACAGACCAATATCGGTACTTCCCTACTTTGCCAAATATTTTGAAAAAATCGTTTACGATAGGCTTAGTAGTTATATAAACACTAATAATTTAATCCATCACGCTCAACACGGTTTCCAAACAGGACACTCTACCTATATGGCCCTATTAGACATGGAGGACCGTATCTCAAAAGCAATTGATGAAAATGAATTTTCCGTTGGTATATTCATCGATCTAGCCAAGGCCTTCGATACGGTCGACCACTCCATTCTTCTAAAAAAATTAGAGCACTATGGTATTAGAGGCCCAATATTAAAATGGTTTATTAGTTATTTTCATAATAGAACTCAACAGGTAATGTGTAATGGAGTATTATCAGAGAGTCGCCGTATCATGTATGGGGTCCCTCAGGGCTCCAACCTTGGCCCCTTACTATTTTTACTATATATAAACGACCTGGCAAAAATATCTAATACACTTTACTTCATTTTATTTGCTGACGACACCAACATTTTTGTGGCGAACAAGTCCTGGCAAGCACTCATGGAAATTATTAACAGCGAGTTAAAACTCGTCAACAACTGGTTTACAGTAAACAAGCTAACTCTCAACATAGATAAGACGAACTTTATACTATTCAAATCCCACAGAAAAATTACAGCAACGGATCTGTCTCTGGAAATTGCAGGAGTCCCCATAGCACAAGTTGAATCTACAAAATTTCTGGGGGTATTTGTAGACAGACACCTGACATGGAAAGAGCACATTAACTACGTAGCTAAAAAAAACGCGAAAAATATAGGAATAATTAACAGGATTTCGTATCTACTTCCTGAACCCATCAAGCTAAATCTATATTATGCATTAGTTTTCCCGTACCTTAACTATTGTAATATGGTCTGGGCCTCCAACTACGACTCCAGACTAACCAAATTGATTACCCTACAAAAGAAGGCGTTAAGAGTGATTGCAGGAGTACCGTTTGGCTCCCACACCAACCCAATCTTTAAAAGACTCAATATATTAGACATTAAACAAATCCGGACGGCCCAAATAGGTGAATTCCTCTTTCGATTTGAGCATAATCTTTTACCAGCAACATTTAAAGACTACTTCATAGCGGGGACTCAGATTCATACACATCGTACAAGGAATGCTGCTGCACTTCGACCCATTAAAGCACGCACAAATACCCGGGTATATAGCATAAAATTCTTTGGACCGAACCTTTGGAATGGGATACCTCCCATTGTGCGTCATTCTGCTAACGTTCATTTATTCAAAGCCCGACTGAGAGAGTTTTTGTTGAAGGATGATTGAACCACCCCATTCATTAGGACTACGACGGGTCTGGGGGGCACACGTCCGCATCTGGGCCCTAACTTAACCTACTTACTTTTTGTTTGTGAGTGGGATAGTTAAGTTTAGTTAAGCTTTTTCATATGCCTTATTTTTTATGAATAACTCGCCTCCCTCCTAGGCTTCTCCTGCTATTGGAATACTGGGATGTTACCTGTAACCTAGGAGGAAGCAACTCTAACCTCGACAGTCTCTTGGACATCGTAACGGAACCAAGTAGGTGTCCCCACTCAGCGGGATTTTCCTTCCCTTGGGGGTCACCTTTTGCGACCAGAGACGTGAATTCTTTGTGCTCTACCATTGCTTGTTGTTTGTACAAACGTTATTTGGAAGCAATAAAAATCTTTGAATTGAATTGAATTGAATCTATGTATGTACGTAAGTATATGTGTATGCATGTGTGTATGTTTGCAATGTATGTATGTATGTATGTATGTATGTATGTATGTATGTATGTATGTATGTATGTATGTATGTATGTATGTATGTATGTATGTATGTATGTATGTATGTATGCATGCATGTATGTATGTATGTATGTATGTATGTATGAGACGGTTACTGTGAAGGAACATTAAGCAAGTCCTTCACTCACAATTACTCAGCGCCATCGATTTGAATCAGTGACTGCCCTTTTTACATCATGTTGTAATTACTGAGGTGTTCCTGTGTAACGGGATCTTTGATCCCTTTTGGGCCCCCGTCGTGTATCCAGTACATGTTGATTCATTTTGTTTCTTTTGTTCTTGTGATTGGTTGCAGAAATAAAATGATTTGATTTGATTTGATGTATGTACGTATGTACGTACGTACGGACGTATCTGTGTATGAATGTGTGTACTATGTATGAAAAGTATCTGTGTATGACTGTATGTGAATGCATGTTTGCCATGAATGTATGTGTATATGTACGTACACATGGATCTATCTGTTTACAGTATGTGTGTATGTATGTATATATGTATGCATGTATATATGTATTTGTGTATGTATGCATGCATGTATGTATGTATGCATATACGAAGCCGATTGATTAAAGCCTCGCCTTGTAACATGGAGGGTAGGGGTTAGAGCCTCCACTGAGACAAAGTCTTTCACACACACTTGCTCAGCGCCATCGATTGATGCTTGGTCATTAGATAGTGGCTCTAAAGAAATGCGTAAAACTAATCGTATCGTATCTAGTAATTTATAAGGCGCCTCTCGCAGTATAAACTATTCAGAGGCGCCCTCAGTGCAGGAGCTCCGTGAAAACAGAAACGTCTTGAGCGAGCGAGTATATCATAATATGATGATCATAATAATAGATGGCTACGTGTGTATAATATTGTATATGAATGCCATCATTTGTCGCCATTTTGCACCTTTCAAAAAGAGCTACACGCTTGTTAGCCTAAGTGATGTCAAACTTCAGGAAGAATAACGAGTTCATCTGACTACTGAAGAAGGCGCAGGACTGGCGGACTCTTACACACATTTGCAGTCCCCGACCCTACGAGTCTGATCCACAGTTGAGCGTTCACACCTTGCTGAGAATTTCGATATAGAGGCAATTTGAAATTTATTGAGAACATAATTATGTTCTCTTGGTCTAAAATGTATATAACAAGACTAGGACCTCCAATTGGACTACTCTATGGGAACCCTCTGATTTGACGCTGCGCTTGTAAATAGGCTGGTGCCCGGCGCTTGACCTTAGAGTGGCGCTTTAGAAGTTTGGAGATTACGATTACGATATGCGTTTTAAGGGCACGACCTTCGAGAAAATTGATAGAGCAGAAACATCAAATAGAGAACACTTTCTATAAGAACTTACACTCTCAAGATCAGGCTGCAATGAAAACGTCCCGAGGTTAAGAGAAATAATGTCGGTAACAGTAAGCGTTATGACTGCCCAAAACATTGACCATAATACATTTTCAGGTCTAGTTACTATTATTCGTACGCGCAAAATAAAACTAATTTATCTATTTCATGAACTGACCAGTGTCGTCCAGAATTCTGTCAACTTCATATCGAAATGCGTAGGTTGTAAGGATGCTGCGCCATCGAGAACAGACATTTTTAAGTCTGCTTATCACAGGATCAACCTTTTCTTTCCACACTCCTTTGGCCAGCTTCAAACCCTTCACTTCCGTAGCTACGGCTTCAGCGAGGATACGCTCAAGGAGCTGGATCGGTAGATCTTGCAGCTGCAGATAAACGGTTAAAAGCAGTGTGATAACTGTACAACGAAAGACTGGGGGGGGGGTATACTTTGATGAGTTTGATCCATGTTGGAGTTGAATATTTTATTCGTATTTTTCAAACTGAGAAAATTCGAAAATGCAACAGAAAGTTAAAAACTCCTTAAAGTGATGACATCACCAAATTTATTAGTATACAATTCACATGGTCACAAATCTCACAAGAAACCAGAGCACTACTTAATTAGTAACCCACAAAGCGATTTGTGAAAGAAATGCTGAAATATATGCACAATATAATCACACTAGCACAACTTAGAGGTTAGACACGATCCCGTGGGATCTGCAATTAAGACTTAACTGTGGGGATTCTAAGAAAGACTAGGGATTGAACCCTAAACCTCCCGACAGTTCTCACCCTGGTTAACAGATATCAGATTTCTTTAGTACTCTTCACTATATAGAAACAACGAATTGTGAAAATCCTTCACCCGACCAACTCTAATATAGGATTGTTTACATTTAAAATGTGCTTTAGAAGCTTAAGCTTAGTTAAAACATGGGGACGAACTGTTCACTGTTCGCAGCACGACAGGACTTACTTCTTACATCACAGCTAATTTGGTTAAGTAGTGTATCCAGAAGTTTACAGAGGAGGCTAGTAAACAATGCTGTGGCTCTCTTTTCGTGTTGCCTTCGTTGGTAATAATGAGCAGCACAACATTTCCTCTTTTTTCCTTTACATTTTTGAGTTTTTATTAAGTTTTTCCAATAATATACCTTTTAGAATTTAGACCAATTTGGACCGATTCCTCTCCAGAATAAAATTATGTTCCTATGATCACTTAAGATGCAATAATTAGCGAGAAAGTCGCAAGATAGATTTCGTTCAGCTTGCTGGAATCGGCAATCGTGCAATTACGTCAAATAACGAGGAATCACTTGTAATAAGTAATAGGATCGCCAAGAAGTCTGTAGATTGATGCTCTTTCTTCCTTCTTCGGCTGAAGCCCAGTGAAGGATGTGATGCATTAGCGGTGCCTTGCGTCAAATTACAAGTAGTATTGGGGGGAGGAGATCATTCCAGAGGCGTGGTGCTGTGTTGGATATGGCTCAGTTCTCCAACCGAGCCATATCCAACACAGCACCACGCCTCTGGAATGATCTCCCTCTGAATTCCGCAGTTTCTCAGTGCCTCCGTCATCATTGCAACCCATTCACCCTCCTCCTCATTTCCTCTATCTATCACTCCCCTGGCTTTCACTCAAGTCTCACATTTTCAAGCACTTCTACCCTGACTCACTTGATCCTCCGCCTTTCAATTGTTCTCGCCGTAAACGACACCCGCCTTGACAGCTGCTCTGCCTCTCCTGATCTGGTACCCTGGAAATCGGACTTGGACCTCTTTTGGACTACCCCCTTGTATTTGGTTTGGCCTTCTGGAACCGGACTCGGATCTCGTTTTGGACTACTCTCTGGAAACCCCCTCTGATTTGACGTAGCGCTCGTGAATAAGGTGGTGCCCTGCGCTTGGCCTTCGAGTGGCGCTTTAGAAGTTTGGAGATTACGGTTACGATTTTAAGTGTTCATAAGGGTTTAGGATTCTTCAGCATTTGACTAAAACACACTGCTCAAGCAACCCCAAAGCTTAGATCCAAACAAGTCTTCTGACTCATTTATAATGCCACGTAGCTTACCGTTGTTTCGCTCAATGGGGTGAGTTTTGCACGTTTAGCATTGTCTTCTTGTTGTAGAACTGCTAAAAGAAAAATGAAATCAAATAAGCCCAAATACAGTGCCTCGATATAATATGTAAACAATTTAGTATTATGACACTACAATATAGCCATGCAAAGGTCAAGTAATCTCGTTTGTTTGTGCCTACTTTACTGAATATTAACAATATAAACGAACAGAAATGTCATGAAAGAAGTGAACATCTAGCGCATAAATAAATAAAGGCTAAGCTAAGTTTTGGCTACTAAGTGTTCATAACAGGAAACTTTTTGTAGTTCTGAAATCACCATGAACTATAAAGCGCACTATTAATTAAAGAAATCCTTAGGCTTTGCGTTAACTTACAATCTGAGTTTTCGTTCGTTGGTTCGTCATTATTGGATTCAGCTGATGTTCGTTTCTTCGACATAGTAGGAAGGCACTAGGATCTGCAGAACAAACGTTGCCTCTTGCCACAATCAACGTAATTACTGCGATAAACACTAAATGGATGTACTGTACGTTAAAGCTGTCGAAATCGAAAGAGATAAACGATATTAAATTCGATTGCAAAGTAAACTTCTGAAGGAATTACATGAATTTAATTAAAAATATAGTTAAATTAAAGAAGTTGTCGAGTCGAACGAATGTTTGAGATGCATGATGACGTATAAAAACCATAAATTGTGACGTCATACAATGGCGTCACAATTTCACTTAATTCCTATCTAGATGCATTTATTTATTCCGGATATTTCTATAGCGCCTCTCAAAGTCTACTACTACTCAGAGGCACTCCCGACTACAGCATTTGATACTGTGCCGGTGTCACGAAATAGAGAATCCCCCATACATGCGTATCCCCCTTAGCGAAATGGAGTATTCGGTTTAGTTTGCATTTTTGGCGGTTTCTAAGTGTATTCAGTCGTACTGTTTGGATTTATTTCACACACAAAATTTTTGAATTGCGTATCTTTAGTTTGTACGTCGACCTGAAATCAATTTACTTTGTTTTTGGTGATTTTGACTGGAATTTCGTCGAGGCTATCGTGATGCGTATGACGAGGGGGGATAGAATGGTTCATCCCACCGGATACTCTAAACCGGTTTATTCCATCCGGGGGGATACGCTTTAGGGGGGATAGAATATCTCGGGACACCGGAAATTTCACGCCGAAGCGCCACTAGCAATTGCGAGTGAAGGACTTGCCCAAGGTCCGTACGCAGCGGCTAGAGTGGGATTCGAACATGCAACCCTCCGGTCACAAGGCGCCGAACTTACCACTGAGCCACCACGCCCCGCAATTTATAGGAGAACGGTTCATAACACGAGAACGCACGATGGGCTAGCGATGCAACGCGACAGTGTTGTCGCGTGAGGAGATCGACAACAACGACGAGATGGCATCATCATCATGATGTAAGCGTCGTTGCCGGTCGAGATAGGATGATGACGGACGAAAAGCCAGTCTCCACTGGGTCAACAATGAAGGCAGCTAGGCCGACGTGTAATCGGACACCACACAGCCAAGGTGTAATAGGACACCTCGCGGCTATGATGTAACCAGACACCGCCCGCGCTGCAGGCGAGCGACGACCCGCATCTCGAGGAGCAATCTGACACTAATTGACGATAGCTTGACTTGGGGAGGGGGCTGACCGGTGCACGCTGAAGTTCCTACTTAACGGAAGGAAAAGGAGAACACGGGACTTGTACTGCTGACGCGAGCGACGCGTGAACATCGGTCGAGCGATCAATATCGAGAGGACGACCAGCGCCAGGCGGCAGAGTATAGTCCGTCAGATTCAGAGACTGACGCGAAAGAACGATCTGTAGTTAGGCTGTACGAAGCAACATTTGAGATAGTCCGATTTAATATCTAAACGCTTTAATACTACGTGGAAGTTCCCGTAGAGTTAGTGTATATATATTTGTTTCTTTAATTAAATTCATTTATTAATTAAACAAAGTTCGTCGTGAATCTTCTATAGAAAAGTTAGGCACGTTAAATAAAAGTGCAAGTAAAAGAACAAGCAGTCGAGGGTCGACATCAACACACGGCAAACACACGACAGGGCGACCTCCGATTGCGACATTGGCGCAGTCGACAGGGTCGACATCAACACACGGCAAACACACGACAGGGCGACCTCCGATTGCGACATTGGCGCAGTCGACAGGGTTTTCTACTGAAGACGTCACGACGAAAAGCGGAACCGGAAACGGAACAGAGGAATCTCAACAGATCGGGACCAGCGGCGAATACAACCCTTCGCAACTGGAGAAATCGAGTGCCGGACTCCGGAGACGAAGGACTCGAAGGAACCGACAGCAACAGGCAAGGACGAGGAACAAGAGCGCCGACGGACGACCGACCATCGCTAGCAACGACGGACGGGAGTGGCAACGGAGGACAGCGGATCAGCCAAGATACCAAAAGACGGAACACGCTCGACGTATCAGAGGGTAAGTCCTTACTGGTAGTCGTGGTAATCTGTGAGGTTGCGGTTGAGGTCTGGATGAGGATTGGTGTGCGAATAGCCGAGGCTTTTGCGTAGCTCCTTTTGCTCAGTTCTGTTCTTGTTGTATTTGTGGTAGAATTTTAGGACGTTGTTTTCTTTGATTTCTGACCAGCGGTGACTCTCCTCTAACTTACTTATCTTTTTCTATTAGTGAGCGGACTGTTGGAAGATGGATAAGTTGTCGGTAGGGAAAAGAGTGAGGGTGCAGAACATGCCCCGTCATAGACTAGTCGCATATCTGATAAAGATGGGACTAGGAGAGGAGGAATTGGGTCCCATGAGTACGGGCCAACTCCAAGAGGCGAGTGCTGAAATAATTGTGTCTGGACGGGAAACCCCGCCAGAAGTAAGTGAGGAAGTAAGCACGGGTAGCATAGAAAGCAGTATCGACTCGGCAGCGCAAACGCCGTTATACGAATTAAAACGCTTAAAATACGAGAGAGAGGAAGCCGCGAGGCTAAGAAGAGAACAGAGAGAGGAAGCCGCGAGGCTGAGGAAAGAAGAGAGAGAGGAAGTGGAGAGAATAGAAAGAGTGAGGAAAGAAGAGAGAGAGGAAGCGGAGAGAAAAGAGAGAAGAGAGGAAGAGAAAGAGAGGAGAAGAGAAGAGAAAGAAGAGAAACGGAAGAGAGAAGAGAGAGAGGAAGCAGAAGGAGTAAGGTTTCGTGAGGAGAAGCAGAGAAGGGAAGAGAGAGAGGAAGCCGAGAGGCTGAGAAGAGAAGCAAGAGAGGAAGCAGAAGGAGTAAGGCTTCGTGAGGAGAAGCGGAGGAGAGAAGAAAAGGAGGAGGCAGAGAAGAGAGAGAAGGAGGTCCGAGAGGAAAGGGACGCAGAGAGGAGACTCAGAGACGAAAGGGACTATAACTTGAGGCATTCGGTCGTAGGACGAATGAAAACGTATAGTGAAAGCTTGCGAGGACTCTTACCGAGATTCCCCAGCGACCATGCGCAAATCCCTGGTTTCTTTGTGCATTGCGAAAGGTTATTCGACTCTTGCGCTGTCTCGGACGACCTTCGAAGCAGATTACTCTTGACCTGTCTAGATAATCAGGCCAGAGCATTGACGGCCAGACTCACACAAGAGGAGCTTGATAATTACGGGAAGCTAAAAACCTTCTTGTTGAAAGAGTTCAAAGTGAGCGCAGTCTCTTTACGAGAGCGATTCATGAACGCAAAAAAGGCGGTAGATGAATCATACACAACATTAGCTTCGAGATTGCATAACTTACTTTCTTACTATCTGCAAGATCGCAAGGCAATGACGTTTGATGAGGTTACGAGCCTCTTGATTGCAGATAAGATGAAAGAAATGTTGCCCAGAGGATGTTTGAATTTCATCCTCAGTCAAGAGCAGCAGAAGTGGTTAGGGCACAAAGAGTTAGCCGAAGCGGCTGACACTTATGTCGCTACACACCCTTGGGAAAATGACTATACGAAGCATAGTCTAGGCACGGGTAAGACGGAGGCACGCTACGCGAAAGCGCCAGCACCTCCTCAGACGACAGCTAAACAGACGGACACGTGGACTGACCGACCGGGAGGGACACAGACAAATAACAGGACAGACGGACGTCCAACCCCCGACGAGATTAGAAAGCGTGGCCTTTGTTTCCTATGCTTTTCTCCAGACCACAGAGCTAAACTGTGTTCGAAGAACAAACAAACTAAAAGCAAGCAGGTGAGCGCGTGTGCGGTCCAGCCAACCGTGACCAGAGCTCAAGACAGACAGGCAGACAGACAAAGCGAGACGCGACAAGACGGACTGCCATTGATACAAGAGATACACCAGCATGCATTGCCGACAAACCCGGATTGCATTGACGTGGAGGAGACTTATGTAAGAGAATACATGAAAGTGTATATTACAGGGCTCCCTGTGACATCGTCTCTAATAGATAGCGGGGCCGAATATAATTGTGCGCGAGCAGAACTAATCAGGCCGCTCAACCTACCTGTGGTCAAGCAGATAGAGGTGAAGGGGCTGAACGGTCAATCAATGATTGTGGACGTGGTGCGGCTGAGACTAAAGGGGTCTCAGGCCGGCGAGGACAGGGAGGGGGAGGTAAATTACGCCCCTGATGTTCGGATATGGGCGGCACTCATTAAAGACCTTAATGAACCGTTAATTATCACGCCCACTACAGCCGACTTGCTGCGCGAGACAGCGTTGTATTCGAGTCACGCGGCCAGCGCTCCTGAAATAGACCAAATTTCAGAAGCGCAGGCGGTCGCAAGGACTGAGACGAATGAGGAAGAGGAGAGAGGGGAGGAGGTAGAGGGACTTAGGTCGCTGATAGGCGAAGATTACTTCACGGTCGCTCAAGCAGACAGTGAGAGTGTAGGAGAAATCAGTCCCGAAGAAACGGATAATGAAGAGCTATTCTTCAATCCTGAGATACCACCCCCACCCAAGGAAGACACAATAGTAGGCAGAAGCAAGATGGCGGCCGAACAAGCACAATGTTCGACACTAGCACCATTCTTGGCCCACGGGAAAATGGGGGCGAAGAACTTCTTCATTGAAGGCAATTTGCTCTTTCATAAAGACAAAATAGCTGGGCATTCTGTAAAACAACTGTGTTTACCTAAAGAAAGAATAGACAAGGTCTTAAACTTAGCACATGACGCTGCGTTCGCAGGTCATATGGCGTTGAAAACGACTAAGGACCGAATTAAGCTGAATTTCTGGTTTCCCAACATGGAGAATATAGTGAAGGAATATTGTGCATCTTGCGACATTTGCCAAAGGCATGCGCCGCTGCGAGTGGCTCAGCGTGCCCCCATAACTCCTATCCCTCGCAACGACGAGACCAGATTCGGTTGTCTAGTGGCAGATTGTATAGGGCCTATAGTTACCAACGTAGACCCCACAAGCCCAAAACCCGAGTACAACTACGCCTTAGTGGTAGTTGACCAATTTTCAAGATGGCCGATGGCCTATCCTCTGAAATCATTAACGGCAAAAGCGACATGTGATGCATACATGCAAATCTTCACGACCTTCGGTTTTCCAAAAACGATTAGGTCCGACAACGGGTCGAATTTCAACAGCAAATTAACCCAAGAGTTTCTGCATCGTATGGGGTGCTCACCACGCTTTGGGCCAGTCGCACACCCTGAGTCACAAGGTCTAGTGGAGCGCTGTAATGCCACACTGAAGACCATGATTCATAAATTGGCAGAAGAAAACCCGAGGGGATGGCACAGACTGTTACCTTACGTGCTTTGGAGCTTAAGGGAACGCCCCTCGGCAACCACCCACGTGAGTCCCTACACCCTGGTGTATGGTACACTGCCTAAAGGACCTCTATCTGTCCTTTCTGAGGAATGGGCGGGAGAGCGGGATTCTCCATTAAGTCTGGGCGCAGGCGCCGCAGCTTACTTGGACCAATTAAGGGATAACCTTGAAATGTCTAAATTATATGCCGAATATTATTCAGACATCGAACAGCAGCGCTATGCTACTCATTACAATTTAAGAAGCATGGACAGGCGTTACGAAGTAGGGGATAAAGTCATCATCCAATCACCGGAAGCCCGAGGAGCAAAGAAGGAGGGCCAATGGCAAGGCCCGGCCATCATCGCTCAGGTGAAATCGCCCTACACATACATCGTGGAAATAGGGGGCAAAAGCCGCTTATTACACGCTAATCGTATCCGCAAATATAACGAAAGAATACAGCAAGCATTGATTAACAATTGCTCCATTCTGTTCGAGAAGGACGAAGACTTCGGTCACGTGGAAGCAGTGGGTAGCTTCGTCACGAGTCAGACACGGCCCAGTGAACAAATAGACCCTATTGTCGTTGCACACTTAACGGTACCCGAGCGGAAACAGCTGTTTAGTCTGTTAGACAGGTTTCCAGATGTGTTCTCGGACAAACCAGGTTTCTGTCCCGTCCTAGAACACACAATCAATGTTAGCGCGGAGTTCAGGCCGAAGAGTTTGCGAGCCTATAAGGTGCCGGAGCTGCTCAAACCGGAGATGGAGAAGCAGATCCGCGAACTTTTGGCCCTAGGTATCATCACTCCCTCACATAGTGAAATGGCTAGTCCCGTTGTGTGCGTTGTGAAAAGGGGAGGTCAAGGCGGTCTAAGACTGGCCATTGACTACCGATATGTAAACAAGTTCTCGGCGGGTGACGCATACCCCACCCCCGACATCCAGGAAGTGTTACAGAAGGTAGGAAGTGCAAACTTCATATCCTGCTTTGACGCACGTCAAGGATACTACCAGATTGGACTCCACAAGGACTCTCGTTGGTTATCAGCCTTCGTATGTGACGCTGGCCTATTTGAGTTCGTACGACTGCCCTTTGGTTTAAAGTCAGCCTCAAATTCTTTTATCCGATGCATGTCAAAGGTCCTTCATCCCATTCGCGACTTCACTGAGACGTTTGTGGATGACATGGCAGTACACTCGATGACGTGGCCGGATCACATGAAACACCTAGAGAAATACTTAATGACTATTCAACAGTCGGGTCTGACCCTTAACATTAAGAAGAGTTCGTTTGCTAGGCGACAAACAACGTTTGTAGGTCACCTGATCGGATCAGGGAGCATTGAACCGGATCCTATGAAAATCGCAGGGCTAGGGAAAATCCCTCAACCCGAGTCCAAAAAGGACATACGGAGATTAATTGGTTTCTTCAGTTATTTTAGGAACTTCATCCCTAACCTGGCTGAGACAGCCAGAATTCTCACTGACTTGACCCAGAAATCGGTGCCTGCTAAGATACCCTGGCGAATTGAACATCAAAATGCGCTAGATAAACTTACGCACGATTTGAATAACGCTGTATGTTTGCAGACAATTGACTACGGCAGAGAGTTTGGTTTATCGACTGACGCTTCAGACAAAGCAGTCGGTTGCTGCTTATTCCAAATTCAAGACGATGGAACAGAACGGCCAATATGTTTCGCCAGTTCTAAATTAGATGCTACGCAAGCGCGTTGGTCCACTGTGGAACGCGAAGCGTATGCTGTAATCTTTGCGTTGAAGAAGTTTAGGAATTGGATTTTTATGTCAAGGACCACCCTCTATTCTGATCACAATCCCTTGACTTTCCTAACTGCTTCTACGCCCACAAGTGCTAAACTTGCGAGATGGGCTCTGGCACTCCAGGACTTTGATATCGCTTTTAAATATCGTCCTGGGGCGCTGAATATTCCCGCTGATCTTTTGTCCAGACTATGATTGAGGAAGAAGGCGGACTACCATGTAAGGCACCGCGACAACTGTAAATATATTTCTAACTGTGCTGATATTTTGTATTTTCATGGGAACGACGAGGACATGGTCTGGAGGAAATCGATGGAGGGAACGACATCATTCTCAGCCGGGAGGCGAACCAATGACTGGCTTTGTCCTCCCCCGGGAAGGGAGGTGTCGCGTGAGGAGATCGACAACAACGACGAGATGGCATCATCATCATGATGTAAGCGTCGTTGCCGGTCGAGATAGGATGATGACGGACGAAAAGCCAGTCTCCACTGGGTCAACAATGAAGGCAGCTAGGCCGACGTGTAATCGGACACCACACAGCCAAGGTGTAATAGGACACCTCGCGGCTATGATGTAACCAGACACCGCCCGCGCTGCAGGCGAGCGACGACCCGCATCTCGAGGAGCAATCTGACACTAATTGACGATAGCTTGACTTGGGGAGGGGGCTGACCGGTGCACGCTGAAGTTCCTACTTAAAGCCCTAGGTTTTAGGTTTGGCGGTTTCCCTCGTAGAATGAAGTGACCAACGACTGTAGGCGGTTCAAGTAAGCATCTGTCGGCCAATGGGCGTTGATTTCATTTTGGTTTACACATCTTACAAGCATAGGCTGCTGAATTTAATTATATGCATAGCCTAGGCAACATCGTCCGCTTTGTGGAATGGAGGCGAGGCGCAGGGACGGTCGGTCGATCGGTGGTAGCCCCCACCCTAGGCCCTTCACCCTCCCTCTGGCCCTCTAGCGGTCGGACGGATGGATGGAGATGCATCGCTAGGGCAGACTAGACCCGACAGGGCATACCCCGTACAGGCCCTACCTCGATCAATTGACCACTTGTATATATATAACCGAGCTGTGGGTCGACTAATTTGTGTATACGAAAGCCAGGTAAGCTGGCTAGAGGTCATACCTGTACTTCTAGAATGTATACAAGTTGTTCCAATTATCCAAATTTACCCCCCCATACACTCATATTACTATGGAGTTCATTGCTATGAAGATACTTACAGGGTTGAGAAACAAGTCTGTAGTTTCTATATGCGATTAGATTGCCATGAACAAATACGAACTTACTATTGTGGTAGATGGCGATCAAGAGGAAGCCATACGGGCATTTTTTGCTCACAACAACTGGAATTTTGAAAAAATTGGTAATTATGAAGACGATGCGTATATATATATATATATATATATATATATATATATATATATATATACTGAAATTGTATAAATTGTTTTGTGTGGTGAACCCTGTACAAGTAGGCCCTATTGTTCTTCAGGTAGCGCTATACGTGCGCAAATAAGATTGAACTAAGATTTATAAATATTAAATTAAATTGCATTTATTATCCTTGCAAATATTTAGCTCAAACCATGCTATAGAAATACATAGTAATAATAACATCAGCAATGTTAGTATAATGACAACTGATGTGAACAGCAGTAACAGCAGTAATGATAATAAATGGCCAATTAAAAATGTAATTATTAAAATTACCATGATTATTATTATTACGATATGTAATAAGACAATAAACATATGCATAACCCAGCTAAGCTGTCGTTCAAGTCAAGTCGAAAGAGCTAATTGTATGTTGATGACATTATAAATATATCTCCAACCAATCGAAACTGCCTTTGTTCCAATTGCAGAGTTGGAACCACCAAAGAGAAGAAAATCTTGTATGGATGCCGCTTCGAAGGAGGTCTTGGTCGCGTCCAATGGAAATAGTACAGAGTCAGAAATTGAGGCTCAAAACAGTCATGACATTCAAGTGTCAGCTGATCATTTGCAGCTGCAGGGTGAAAATCATCAATCGGAAGGCGCCTGTCCTCTTTGTTTTCTCTCTCCGTGCGTGGGTTCTGCATCTCCAGGTTGGCTTGGCGGAGGACAAGCAGCGCATGCAGCTAACAGTCCAATACGAAGAGTAATTTATGGAAAATATTGGAAGATCATTTGCAACTTGGGTGGGTGGACGAGCCCATTATATCTGGCCAAGAAACTAACGGAATCGAACGGTGTACTTCACATGCGGGAAATAATGCCAGATTGCGTAGTGCGAAAAGTGAGATCGTTGTATCCGAATCCAACAGGCACGCCTTACATGGGCCACAAGTGGGAGTAACATTGATACTTTGGATAATTCGCCGGACTTTGTTTAGACAGAGAGATTTTTATTGTACACTTACTTTCTGACATAAAGCAGAATTTTATCGATTGTGAGCTGCTTATGTACACCTGTCATAGCTATGATTCAATGTAACATAACATTCCCCCATTTTAAATTTATATAGCGCCTCTTCAAGATTCCTACTCAGAGGTGGATTTAAACCTGAATTGCCCTCAATTGCTCGGCGCCACACGAAAACCACGTTACGGAGACTAGGTTTTTCATAAGTGCTATGTCAAATCAATTTTGCAATGGCCACAGTCCCTTGTCCGTTCAATCTTCTTTTTTTCTTGCTTGGATTAGGACCTCGTTGAGGGGGGGTAAGCCACAGATTCATTTTTATACAGATTGGAGCATCTTGTTACAGATCGGATGCCCTTCGTGGCATCAACCACAGTTTTCCGCTGTGGACCTAGTCTTGGTGATGAACACATGCCCGCTAGGCAGAGGGTCATCAGGCTTATTTAAATTGAGTCATGTGCTCCCATGTCACAAGGCTGTTATTGGATATTTGCAGCTTTTAGTTGTCAAGCAAAATGCCACTCTTTTTCTACAGTGTGCCCTACTAGCCTTGCCGCTGTTGGTCCGCGACTGCTTATTCGTCAGATATAACCCTGCTTATTTCGCAGCTGACCTCTATTTCTAGAGGTCGTTCCACTATCCGCCACCTGTGGACGCGTGTGATAGCAGTCAGCTCTGCCACACATCAGCTCTGCCACACATCTCTCTGTCCTATGCCAGGCCAAAATCCGGGGAGGTCAAGCAGAGTAGACAGCAGAATGCTAAGGTGGTTATGTGTAATGACGGTTGATGGTTATGTAGCACTGATATGTTTGATTTTAGTGTATCATACAATATTGTCACAGCTCTTACGGTTATTCTACTGTGTAGGGTGCATTGCTTTCATTTGAAAAGCTCTCACTGTCTCCTAATTGGTCGTCATCGGATTCGTCCGAAGAGATTTCACTCTGGCAGGTCTCCTTATCTGCAGAAGTTTCTGTCACAGACTCCGATATTGCTTTAGATGCTGACCACACGGCAATGTACAAATTCCAAATGTTCTCAACAAATACGTAGGTCTTGCGCCGATACACTTTTTTCCCGATTTGGCGACGTGGGTTTTTCGAACGAACAGTCGTGCATATAGACGTGTATGGTCTGTCGACGTGTTCGTTCCAGTCCAAGACAGCCAGATTGCTCCGCAGCTCGTACATTAAATTCCCGTAGTGTATCCGTTTATCCAGATAGATCAGACAAACGTTATTAAAACTTTCCACATAAAATGTGTCGTGGCCTTTGACATAATCTTCAGCGTGCTTGTACACTACCAACGACCGAAGAAAGTCCTGGAGCATTGTAATTGCAGCCTCATTTGAAACAATTCGAACTTCAATCATATGCCCCGGCTCTTTGCAGTGGGAAGTTTCATGGCACTTGCTGTGGTTGTTCTGAAAATGAGGGATGCATGATTCTATGAGCTTACGCAGGGTTTGGGCATCTCCATTGCAATTGTCCATACACCAATAGACGTGGTTTCGAATGGCAGCACCCTTGTCAGAAAGCTCGGGATGCCATGTTTTTCCAATGTTTTTTTGTGCTCCTTGCCCAATTTTTTTCACCCCGGCTGTTATAGGACGGGTGCAGTGCCAGCGGTCATTGGAATTCCTGGCTTGCTTCCTCTCACGTAGGCGCTTGTTGATTGTCATGTTTCGATCATGCACATGATGGGCAACTTTAATGTTGCTGAGATCCAGGCTCTCGTACATCCTGTCGAATCCCACTGCCTCGTGACGCTGTGAACAGTTATCATCATTCCCGTTAATGTGTTGAATATCAACGACTTTGTGAGTTTTCAACCCGATAGCAACATGGTCGGTGTGATAACTATTTCGTCTACAATGATGTCGTGCGTCAGTCATTATAGAGATAGCTCCATCAGGCGACAGTGAAGACTCCTGCGCTCTAGCGCCAAATATAGATTGCTTTCGCAGGTTCTCAGAAATGGCACTAAATGTAACCATATTCCTCCTGCGGAAAAGGTCTGACAATAGTCCAAACCGACTGAAGTCGCTAAAGCGCTCGTACTGTATGGGTGTCATACCAGAGGCCAGGTAGCTCAACATCACTCGGTGGTTGACTTCAAATTCCTTCCGCTCGCTGTCTATTGTGGATGAGGAACTCCACTGAAAGGAGTGTTTTTTCGCACACTCCATATCCACCGACAGCACATGACCACTGTGTGTCCATGACTTCACTGAATACGGCGTCACACATGTGGATGAATGTTGTGAGATTGTGTCGATCAACTGGGCAATGCTGGAGCACTGCCCAACAAAATTCTCATGTGCAGTCTCCAAAGCTGTTGCTGGAGCTGCTGATATTGCTGCTGTGACAGATGCTGGATCAGTCAGTGAAGTTGATTCACTTACTTCTTCCGTGACTGAAGACATCGTGAGTGTCTGCTGCGGATGTTGAGTTGCAGAAGAGAGCTTATTGGTGTCAACATCCATTATGACTTTCACCAGAACTTCTCTCAAACTTTTTACTCCCAACGCCAAGCGAATGTCCTCACATTTTTGCTCAAATTTAAGTTTATCACTGTCGGTTGTAAAAGTTAATTCAAAATGTTTCCTTACAGAAACGTAAGGGTAGCTATAACTCTTGGTAGATCCATCAGACAACCGTTTTTTAAATGTTCGCATGTTGCCAACTGCAACACCTGAAGTCGGTGTCGTTGGTACAGCGTAGTCTCCATCCATCTTTGGAAATAGTTCGATATAATGATACTAATATATGTCCACTAACGAAATACAATGTTATACTACTATAAGGTCCACTACTGAAATAAGATAATAATATAATATACAGACACGAGATATAAGCTGTATCGACTATGCGATTTAAAATGGCTATGAAGTGAAGAAATTACGAAGCTCAACTCTGCTGCAGCGAAATTAAAACTAGAATGAGTACTGCAAACCAAGACTCAATTGTGAAAGGACATTTCCTAAGTTCATTTCCTAAGTTCATTAGCATAATTTGGCATGTGACCTAGTCTCTCTTCCTTAGGCTGTATATTAGCATCTGATACTGGTGCAAATTCTTAGAATATGAAATACAGCTTATTGTCTTTAGTGTTCCGGGTATAATAAGGCAACGGTGACAGCATCAACAGCTGGCATTTATATACAGGTTTACGACCCAAAGCTCGGTTATATATACAAGTGGTCAATTGATCGGGGTAGGCCAGAGGGAGGGTGAAGGGCCTAGGGTGGGGGCTACCACCGATCGACCGACCGTCCCTGCGCCTCGCCTCCATTCCACAAAGCGGACGATGTTGCCTAGGCTATGCATATAATTAAATTCAGCAGCCTATGCTTGTAAGATGTGTAAACCAAAATGAAATCAACGCCCATTGGCCGACAGATGCTTACTTGAACCGCCTACAGTCGTTGGTCACTTCATTCTACGAGGGAAACCGCCAAACCTAAAACCTAGGGCTTTAACGGAAGGAAAAGGAGAACACGGGACTTGTACTGCTGACGCGAGCGACGCGTGAACATCGGTCGAGCGATCAACATCGAGAGGACGACCAGCGCCAGGCGGCAGAGTATAGTCCGTCAGATTCAGAGACTGACGCGAAAGAACGATCTGTAGTTAGGCTGTACGAAGCAACATTTGAGATAGTCCGATTTAATATCTAAACGCTTTAATACTACGTGGAAGTTCCCGTAGAGTTAGTGTATATATATTTGTTTCTTTAATTAAATTCATTTATTAATTAAACAAAGTTCGTCGTGAATCTTCTATAGAAAAGTTAGGCACGTTAAATAAAAGTGCAAGTAAAAGAACAAGCAGTCGAGGGTCGACATCAACACACGGCAAACACACGACAGGGCGACCTCCGATTGCGACATTGGCGCAGTCGACAGGGTCGACATCAACACACGGCAAACACACGACAGGGCGACCTCCGATTGCGACAAGTGTGGCACCAGATTGCGAAACGATCATATCTTGACTAAATTTGTAACCCTTGGTTAGCATTTGATCGCAAACCGGTTTACTTTATTTTATCTCGCTTCTGACCTCTTACTATTCGTGTCTAAACTTCAAATGATGCACGTACTACAACATGGAGGAAGTAGCTTAATGTGAAAGTAGGATGTTAAACATAGTTGTCCACTGTAGACAACCAGATTTAACATGCATGAAAATCAGTTCTCCTGCATAGACCTATGCAATCAGCTGATTTATTAAAATCCTACATAAAGAGCACCAGAAAACATGAAGATCACTGCAATATAATAATGGATAATACAGTTATTTAATATTATAAGGACTGTTATTTTTTTATCATTACTTTTATTATACTCAGAGGCCTGGCAGACATCGCGCCAACGGCTGAAGTTGGCCCAAATAACTTTTAAACACTTCCCGGGCCACTGTGTACACGTATACATACACCCAACATATAGCGTAATGAATATAGATATTTGTAGGCCTATATAGATAGTTAGCTTGACATTTAAAACCTATAGAGCGACTTCTGAGAACTCCTGAATGCACTCTATACTAATATAGACGTTTAATGCAGACATTGAATCACGCAATTCTACAGTTTTTTTTTATTTTCCAAGTATATTTTCTTGTCGCTGGTGTATCTTTAAGGCTCACAACACTAGGCACAGATCACAAGACATATTACAAACAAAAGATCTAGTCATATTTTTAAAATATCTTATATCGATCATGCAAAACTATAGAGGCTTCTCTCTAAATTTATTTAACACGCCTGTAGTATTCACAACGTGGCTTTTAATTACTGGGTATATATGTTTGAATTAGGCCTAACGGTCTGAGCGGTTTATGATGATTTGTTGTGTTTCGACCATGATGTAACAATTTCCTATTTTTACACCATATAAACATTTCTTATTTTTACACCATGTAAAAATTTCCTCTTTTTACATCATGGTTTCGACCAAGCACATAGTTATAAGACTAGCTAGACTCAACGTATAATATAACCCTTGCTGCTTGTAATCTTCGGTGTGTTCATTGTTCAAACGATGTCCATGGACGATACTGTAAAAGGCTGTAGACAGTTAGCAAATTTATGTAGCACGTATACATCAAACAAGGTCCATATTTCCCTATTCCTATTCTTATTATTGTAGTCATATTTATTATTTAGTTATTTTACTATTATTATTGTAGTTATAATAATTAGTCGCTTTCTTGTTGTTAAACCGCTACAGACAGTAGTAGGCCTAAATATGCGACTGTAGCTAAAGCCCAAAAATACAAATAATATTTTTGCAGGACTGTCTATAAAAAAATGTTTCAGACTGCTCATGTTGTGTCATGCATCGATTCTTTTCGAACAGCTGTAGCACACAGCTAATGACTCAAAATGTTTGTGGTTTGGCCTACTCCTTCTCCTCCTCCTCACCCCCCTCTGTTCGTGATCAGTTCTCAAGTGGGGGCTCTAGCGAACAATCAGAGAGATGCAGCCACTTACTGACTGCAACACTCACCCTCAGACATTCATCCGTCAGAGCCTATTATTCGGTATGCGGACGATTGGTCAATGGACGATTGGTTAAGCGGACTGTTCGTCAGAGGGACTGTTGATCAGCAAATACTATAGGTCTTATCTAAAAAAACACGATAACTTCTATAGCGCTCACAAGTCTATGCAATAGCTGAAAGCATCAGCCTATGGTCTCTGATGAGAACTGTTCATGCCAAATTCCAGGGTGAGTTCAATGAAAACAATCAGAAACAGTATGCGGAGGATATTGGTCAAATGAAATGGTTTTTATTCGAATTTTTAAGACAAACACGGGCTATTGTATGTATGTAAGTTAGTAAGTATGTATGTACGCATATGTGTATACATGTATGTCTATGTATGTATGTATGTATGCATGCATGCTTATACATGTATGCATGCACGTATGTTTGCATGTTGTTGACTAGGCTATAGATTGCTAACTGTAAAGGTTAGCGTAATCGTAACTTTTATCGTTAACGTAATCGTGATCGTAAATCACAAACTCCAAACCTCTAAAGCACGACCTAGCTGTCGCAAGGCAAATTTATATAGCGCCATTTCAAGAGCAGCTCATCAGAAGCGCTAGTGTTTATAGTCCCGCATTTTATTTTGTCGTCTGGAGTTAATTTGCACTATATAGGTCAAGAAATGACGTCGTTTGACCCATTTTAGTCCAATGCAGCATTTGTCGTCTGCTCTAGAACAGTACTTCCGTCGTCTGTATGTATGTATATATGTATGTATGTATGTATGTATGTGTGTATTATGTATGTATGTATGTATGTGTGTATGTATGTATGTATGTATGTATGTATGTATGTATGTATGTGTGTGTATGTATGTATGTATGTATGTATGTATGTATGTATGTGTGTGTGTATGTATGTATGTATGTATGTATGTATGTATGTATGTATGTATGTATGTATGTATGTATGTATGTATGTATGTATGTATGTATGTATGTATGTGTGTGTATGTATGTATGTATGTATGTATGTATGTGTGTGTATGTATGTATGTATGTATGTATGTATGTATGTATGTGTGTGTATGTATGTATGTATGTATGTATGCATATATGTATGTATGTATGTATGTATGTATGTATGTATGTATGTATGTATGTATGTATGTATGTATGTATGTATGTATGTATGTATGTATGTATGTATGTATGTATGTATGTATGTATGTATGTATGTATGTATGTATGTATGTATGTATGTATGTGTGTGTATGTATGTATGTATGTATGTATGTATGTATGTATGTATGTATGTATGTACGTATGTATGTATGTATGCATATATGTATGTATGTATGTATGTATGTATGTATGTATGTATGTATGTATGTATGTATGTATGTATGTATGTATGTACGCATAGACCGAGGCCTGCAATAGACTCGGTCTCCTTATGTGTTGGCACTGAAGTCATCGCTGGTTAATCGCTGTCATGGGAAGGAGCTTCGTCGTCTCTTGAATATCTCATTCGGTTGTAGTTGCACCGATGAGAGACGGGAGCGAGTGACTGATTGAATGTCGGACTCAAGTCTAAGGAATTGCGATGCGGAGCAGATGGACAAACCAGTTTCATGCGTCACCGGTGAACAGGCTTCTCTGGAAACACAAAATGTTACGGTCTTGTCCATTATTTCTCGAGTACTCGAACTGCTTTAACTTTGAAGGGCGGGGAGATGGTTGAATGGTAACGCATTGGCATGACGATAAGATACACGATAGCCCATGAGGTAGACTCAGCCTTCCATTCCTTAGATGATGACAGTAAAAATAAAGCAATAGAACAGATATTTACATATGTAACAGCAAGAGAGCATGTTTACATCGCCGTTTGCCAGATGGAACAATTGAAGATAATTCAAAAGACCCAACTGAACGCAACGGGTGCAGAAACGAATACTGGGCTAACTGCATTGACCTTCGCGCTCTCGTGCGTTGACTTTAGTGCGTCGCAATTCGACTGTGCAGCCGGAGAACTGGTCTGATTGACCCACAGCCTGCTTGCATGCATATAAAAGTGCGGCAAAGTGAGTTCATTGGAGTCCCTCTCTCCACGGCGATGGACGATACGTGTCCACTGCTGCTGTTGTCGCATCTTCCCATCACAATTCTTCCAGCAATCTGAGTACGGTCGTCGTTGAATACCTCCAAACACTTTGAACACTGGAATTCTTAACAGTCTATGATATAAGACGTTCAAGGAAAAAATGAGGCGGAGTCTTCAGTGTGGAATCTGGTGGTATTTTGCTGTCATTGTTTTCCAGGTAACAAGAAACTTTACTCTTATTCTACATTACATAATGTTTATTTTTGCTGTCTTTTTTTACTATGTCAACTCAGAATTTGAAATTACACCAGTTCAAAAGTCTGATCTGTAGGGTCGATCTGTACGGCAATTGTGTGGGTATAGAGTTTATCTTTATTCAGTAGAATTCAGTAAATGCTTGTTTACAACATTTCGGTGTAATAAATCAGCTGACTTTCGAAACTGAACAGCATTACAAGCCACTAATTAACTCTTAATAATCTCTGATTGACGAAGTTCAGTCTGAATCGTAATCGCAACCGTAATCTCGAGATTTCTACAGTGCCTAATAAAGCAGGAACCAGCTTATTCACAGGCGCTTAGTCAAAACAAAATCGATAGGCATGGAAGGTAAAAATCGATTCCAGGTCAAGATCCAAAGGGGTCAGACAGACAGACGACTAAGGTGGAATTGAAACGGCGAGGGAGGTAAGGGGAAAAGGACGAATCAGGATAGGATTTGTGAAATAGCAGTATTTTCAGTTTTGAGTGAAAGACCTGTGGAGAGATGGCAAGAGATGAAGCTTTGGTAAGTTCGTACGATTGGCGTAATTCTGGGGGCAGGGGGAGTTGATTCTGCATATTTTTGGAGCGTGGATCTCTCCATAAAAATGTCACTGTAGTTGTATGCATGTGTGTGCCTTTCATTCGCAGAGGTATTGGGCCTTGCTACCTCACCAACAAGTTTAAAATAATCACTCCACTGTATGTGTGCAGTTATGCTTGTGTAGGGATGCGCTGCTCCTCATTCGGAGAGGCACTGGGTGACCTCTTTGGTTCAGGACTACAATCGGTCAGTACGACCCGTTCGGTCGCAAGCTGACCCGTTGGTAGTGACCGTTCAGATGCTGCTGCTGGACATTCTTTCCCTGGAGGAAAGCAATAATCGGATGACTGTCCGAGTCTGGATCAGCGTCGTAAGTACTTGCGCATACCTATTTATCACACCGTTGATCTGAGTAGGTAGATTCAATGACCAAATTGCATTGCATGGATCAGATACCGTAATTGTAATCCTGCGTGTGATAGATATCCAATCAATAGGTTGGCATGCCATACGGTTGCGCTGCATAGGGCAGGAAACGTTGCTTTGTCGTTGTAAACATGGTAGGCTAATTATTATGCCAGCAGCTTTAACAATAAGCCAACTTTAACTTTTAATTAATATGAACACTCCTGCAAGTTTTGCGCTAGCAGGTGGTTGTGCGCGGTTGTTGTTGGGTGGAGCATGTAACACATAGTAGGAGTATTTTAAGATCAGCACCATCCTCAGAAGCCGTGGGCGCGTGGGACCAGCTTAAATCAGAGGGAGTATTCATAAGATATACGCATGATTGAATAATAGTAAATGGTTTACATATCCTGTGTGGGGAGTTATGTAACGCCTTACAGAAGAATTTCATAATCAGTAAGCCTAAGAAAGGTAGTTTCAGTGTCATACTTTGACTGAAATATCTGTCAGCCACAAGATAAGGGCTGGTACAAAATGGTAGGGTGCCTAATAAAGGGGTCATTACCCTTGCCTCGTCTTATTTGATCATTACCACTGCCTCCTCTTCTTCGCTAAGTTTAAGTATTCTATTCCTCGATATTTGACAAAAAGTCCTACTTTGTAATTATTATTATTACAGAGGTCTTACATAGCGCCCCTTCAAGGCTATCTACTCAGGAGCGCTCCCAGTCCAACCCCGGTCAAACAAGGCAGTTTTAAGACAATTGGCCGTCGATTCATAGCCCACAAGTTGGATATAAGGGGATTATAGGGCCTAGGCCTACCACACCATAAATGCTAAACTTAGACAGCACACGATATAACAAATTTCTGGCAGATGAATAAGATAATCGATATTGTGAATGTCCGCAGTTGGTCAGTTATTGAATGGACACAGAGTGGACATTTAATTACGTGTCTCTTCGTTCACAGAGATGGACAGACGCATTTCTCTTCTGGAATCCGGAGAAACACGGAGGAGTCAATCGTCTGAATTTCGCCACTGCTGGACCAAATCTCAAAATCTGGACTCCAGACATCACAGTCATAAACGCGTGCGTACAAGTCGGTTTTTGATTACTTCGTTTCCTGAAGTCATCTTAGCTTTATGCAAAATAACTGTCATGATGCTGAATGTCTGTATTTAGTTACTACAAGGAGTTGCATTAAACAGTCAGCGTTTCGTATATTTCTGTTTGATTTTGGTCTGGTTTTATCTGCCTTGCACGAAATAATATATAGATGTACATTACTCTTCTTTCTTCGTTACAAACTTCTGGTGGTCAGCATTCCTGACGGAGTAAATGAAAGAACTAGTCCGTCATAACTGGTAGGTTTTCGTGTAACACCAATAATAATTGCAACAAATGAGTGCGAAAGGGAGCGGCTTTAAAAGGACACGATCTAACCAGTCTGTTCCAAACTGCAAATGTGCATTCGATATTGAAGACCAGTGACCAGATCTATGGCTACTCCCCGGCCCAACCCTCCTCAGATTCTGACCCGGCACCGAAAAAGATGAATAACTTGACAGACCTGATCTGACACAGTGCGGTATTTCTTCTAGCGTATGCTGTTCGTGCCCAGACAGTTGCAAAAGTCATCATCACCACTGAGATAAAGCCAATAGGCCGTCACTGAAATCTGTTTGCGGTCACACGTCCACAATGCGCACCAGAGTTTGCACTGTCCACAGCTGGACGAAGGATAAGTGGCCTGTCTCTGTTTGATGAGGTCGTAAGGACAGCAACTCTGATCCGTCCTAAATCAGTTTATTGCAGGCAAGATTCGACGGGAAATAGTGCCGGCGAGTAAGCTGGTCTCTCTGGTACAGCTTTCACGTAGCGCTGAGACATTTTGAAGATTGGCAGTTGGATTTACTTTTTCTCTGTTCTCACATTCTTTATCCTATCTTAATCCTTCTCTAATTGTCTTTCTGTCTCGTTCTTATACCTTTTCTCTGTCTCTTCTTTATCGTCTAACATTGCTTCCAATTGTTTCTCTGCCACTGTGCTATCGAAAGCTGCGATACAGTTGCCGTTCATTCATTAATGCAGATCAATCATACAGAATCCCTCTGATGCGTTGGATTTGCAGGAAGAGACGTCGTGTGCGAACGTTCATTATTCAGACGCCTTGAGGGACTGAACGGATTATAGACGAAGACCTGAGTCCGACGGGGAAGCAGAAGGAGATCTACACCAAACTTAAAAGTGATTTAGGTTGGCCTTTGACAACGATCACTCCCATCTGTTTGTCTCTGTGTCGGTTAGTCAGTCTATCTGTCAGTCTGTCTGTCTTTCGGTCGGTCAGTCCCCTTGTCTAACTCTCTGTCGTGTACGTAGGCTGAAGATGGAGTACGATCGTGACAGAGAGGCTGTTGTTCACTGGAACGGAACGGTCACTTGGGTCCAACCGTTCACCGTCACGCTTCCTGCGTCCTACGAATTCCGAGGCAATGCGTGGACAGGGACGCTGAATGTGGCATCGTGGACCTACGACGAGTCGCTGCTTCAGCTGCAGCCTCTGAATCCGAAAGACATTCGGATGCAAACAGGCGTCACAACAATAAATGACCACTGGGGTTTACTGACCAACACCGGACATGTCGAGGTCAGTACTATCGTGACCTTTACTTCTGTTCCATCCGTTGAAGCGGTGTCACGACAATTGGTTCACAGACAAATGGTTCACGACAAATGGTTCACGGACAAATGGTTCACGATCTTCCAGTTTCTAGTTTGAGCTATGTTTTCATCGCTCATCCAGCTTCTAGTTTGATGAAAATAGGGCTAAACAAGCTTTCTCGTAGTCCAATGCAAAAAAACACAAATTAGAAGCTGGATAAGCGATGCAACTGTAGCTCAAACTAGAAACTGGAAGAGCGATGATGAAAATATAGCTCAAACTAGAAGTTTGAAGATCGTGAACTATTTGTCCGTGAACCATTTTTCGTAAAAACAATTTGTCGGTGAACCATTTGTCGTGAACCATTTGTCGTGGAACCTTTGGAGCTGCCACTCATTGTCATCAAAATTATCATTGAGCTGCCTCGCGTCTAAAAATGTCCACCTCCCTATTATCCTTCCTCTACGACATTCTATTATAATATATTATGTAGTTGAAACTGAAGCAGTTATTTAAATGGTTTTCGTTGTAATTGTAAGCGTTAGTCACGGTTGATGAAGACTCTTTGATAGGCCTACAATTCACGCCTTCTGCACGCATTAGAGATACTAAAGCAATAGGGTTGACGATGTAAGATAATTGTATGATTGATGAACGAGGTTATTATAGTTCTTGGGGAAATGGCGATGTTTTAGACGACACGTCTGCCCTGTTGTCGTTCACCCGTCTCGTCAATCAGTTACGTCCTTCGACTTCGAAAGAAGATGGGATCATCCCTGATGGGTCGACGCAGTGTGCCACTCCTGATGGATGATGACAGCCTATGACCTGCATCGTCGACAATGGCTCCCTCTTGACCTCTTGCTGACAGGTCAAAGAGAGGGAAGCAGTGGTCAAGTACTTAATAGGTTATCAAGAGCCGTTATACGTGTGTCTTGAATGATACACATATGCATTGATTCTTGCATAGCTAGAGATAAGCACATTGTAATTATAGGCTATTTACATACTACAAACACATTTTCTGTCTTGAACTTGTGCATTCCTGCAGTCTTGTCTTCAGCACTGATTCAATTTTTAATCAACTTCTAGATTGATTTTACTTATTTTAGTTCATGCTCTTCATCACTATTTCATAATGAGAATTACTCCTCCAAGGCTGTAGTACTTAATTCTTATGTTTATTTTGCACAACACCACGCTGGATGTATTGCTCAGTAATCAATCGCAAGGATATAATCACCAAGCTGATGATGCTCACATTCACTGGTTTCTGACGTCATACCTTGCTCTTCTCCTGCCATCTTTTGTCCACTGCCTTTTGAAGATTTGTAATCGTTCCTAAACCAATCACTAACTGAATGTCTGTTACTATAGTTACTGCATTTACAGCTTTTCAACAAACTTGGCAAAACTGTTTACTGAATTGAGTGATTCTGCTCGGAAGTTGTGTTTCGGTTTTCAACTTCACTATTTACCTGAGTAATCGATGTCGTTTGCAATTTGTAGTCATTTATCTGCATTTTTCATTCGTGATGTAGTTCAATTAGGCAATACACGTATGATTATGTCTCACATGTTTCTCTCTCAAGTTCAAACGAATCCAGATTTCTAGATCATTGTAATTAACCTCAAATTGTTGTAGGCTATAAAAAGTAGAGTATGTCATATATAGAAAAGCACAAAGTTTCACCACTCTGGCATTCGATCTTTTCATAAACATTTAATTAAAACTGTAAATCTGATTAAGTACAACTCTAAGTATGTAAATTCCAAAGTACAAAAGTAAGTATCCAGCATCATTAATTAGCAAACACAAATTACTAGGTAGAGATCGGCTTTTCACAATCTAGGAATCCTGCTATTTTAAAATTTAGGCCTAATTAATGCCCGGTACAGGCCTTACTCTTTTACCCAGGCCCTAACCTGCCATATTAGCCGTTCCTAATTTATGATAGACTTTCCCATAATATTGGAAAAAACTTTCAGTACTCAGGCTGCTTCTAGTTTTCCTAACCTTACCTTACCTCATCTTACCTTGCATTACCTTACCTTATCTTGCATTACCTTACCTTACCTTATCTTTCCTTACTATACCTTACATTACCTTATCTTCGTTATATGCATTCCAGTATATTTGGTTTAGCAGGCAACTTAATGCATGCTTATCTGCTTCGAAGGCGAACTTTAAAGTACATGCATAGTATATTTACAGCATACTTAGAGTCAAACGTTGGTCGCCAAGATCAAATGGGTGTCGATGACTTTCAATCAAATGTCGTATAGTTTTCTAAAATGGCCGCTATCGGCAATCAAGACTGATTAGAGCAATTTCAATGTGTATGGCCTCTCATTGCACGTTATTACCTTTCAAAGATGCTCAGTCCGCTGGCAGAAATTAGATGGATAGGTTCGAGGCTGAATGGCTACTCTGTTGACAAAGGTTCCCCAGTGACTGAACGAAACGACAATTCATTGTCGCTTCTCATCAGTTTGAGTCTCGACTGTATTGCAAGTGGCAGCGACATTGAATGGATTCCTCCATTCATTCGCCAAACAACAGGATGTTTTATGCACCGGTCAGCAATGAAGACTCCTCGAAGAAACAGACGCGCCAATTGGAGACTACAATCCGAAGGAAGTAATTAATTCGTGTGTTTTATGGTCTCAGTGCGTCAACGACTAAGAATTGAGACGGCATTTGACTCGTCTCGTTTCTTTGCATTGGGACCTATTCCTATAGGAATGGTTTCAGAGAGCTTCTCTAGTATTCTCTCTAGTAAAACGATAATTGAAATTTATATGTAGGCTTTTTATGCAACAGTCACTACTAAAACCGATAGGCCCTACAACCTTAATAGACGCATTGCCATGTGAGCAGACTGAATTTGTTGCTCCCGCATCGGTAGATTCTGAATCCTGAGGTGGAATCCAAAGCGTTGGCATACTATAGTCCAGCTGATGCCCTTGCAAGAACGCGCTGGTTAACTGACCTACATGTTACATTGTGCCAGTTTGATTGAGTGCTTACCTTAAAGGTTTAACTGTTGAAACGAAATTTAGTCAGTGAGCAGCACAATGCACGTAAAACTAGAAGAGTCACGAGTGTCGGTCTCACGATCAAACGTGGAGACCAACCATTGGATTCCTATCTAGAGTTGACAGATGCCATCATCATGTTATGAGTTTATTTACCAAATGCGTTGATGTTGTGGAATGATAATAGACAGTTGCGTCCACGGTACACGATAACGTCACCGCGCAGCGATCCCTCGTTGGTGGCAGATGCATGTTCAGCTATCCACCGAGTCTCCGGGTTCACAGGGGACAGATATTCGTCACCTGTCAGTCGGTTGATCGAAGCGCCACCTGTGAATAACGGTCGAGGTAACTTCAAAGACCTGCGTTGTTCTTTGTTCTCCGCCGAGACGGCAATTGTAATTATAATTGTAATCGTAACTACGACAATTTCTATTGCATCGTAAATAGCAGGCTACTTTACAATTACCTGGCTGCAGACCGCGTACGTACACGTAGGTCCGTAAATCGAAAAAAGTCTATCGCATCAGGAGACCCAACCCTCTTACAGTCATGTAGGCCAGTATAATATGTGAAGAAATAATGTCGTCCTAACGTACAAAATCCAGTATAGAAACGAAGAATAAAACGAACACGCAAAACAACAGTAAACTGCAACGCGACAGAAATTACTGAGCAAACTTTGCACTTGGACAACATAATCCACCGAAATGACACAGACGTTGAATCAACATCCGGCGTGGCTGCTGATATACGACAGTGCATAATTTACGATATACATAGTATTACATACACCACAGAACTGAGGGCCTTAATATAAGTGATTGCTGCTCGGGGTAAATGAGTAGGCATCTTGGAGGAGAGGCGCTATATAAGTGCTCCGAATGAAATGCCTTTTGTAATATTATAACGGCGCTTTTATGTGTGGTATTTATGAGGCACAGCTTGGCGCTTCTAATACGACGCTTGTAATACGACGCTTCTAATACGACGCTTGTAATACGACGCTTCTAATACGACGCTTGTAATACGACGCTTCTAATACGACGCTTGTAATACGACGCTTCTAATACGACGCTTGTCAGCACAATGAATGTAAACAATGTGGAGCTCGGTTGTATTTGAATGGGCGACGGTCCTTGAAATAATGTATATATTGGCGGCGTGTATTTGTAATACTAAAATATTAAAAACAATGATCGCCGTC
>OY744602.1:76044184-76056684 GCA_963556255.1 Allolobophora icterica | reverse complement strand
ATGAAAACAAATTTCCAGACTCACTTACCGCCGAAGTTAAACGATTCGTTCCAGACGATCACATCATCCGTTGTTGTCTTGGCCGTAGTAACGAGACATTTGTCTCTGTCGGGTAGAACAGTAAGTCCGACGTACAGCTGGGCAAAGGCCCCCTCACGGAAGTGACAGTTCCTGGTCGTATTCGTCAACTCGTTAGCATTCTTGGCAGCAACTGCTGCAGCAACAACGGCCCTGAATGACGGCCGCCTTGTTCCGAATGTTCCAAGAGTTGTTGTTCCGTAAGTTGTTCCGTCGGAAGTGTAGCTGAAGTTGCGATTTGTCAGCGCGTTAATTCCAAACAACTTAACGATGTTCACTGTCAGCGTTTGTTGTGTGCGGTGGTAAGAAATGATGAGCTGAACCTGGCAGCCGTCGGGAATCTTGGCAACGACATCACTCACAAATACACCGTCTTTACCATCGTCGTCGTCGTCGTTGTTATCATTCGACGCTTTGTTCGACAACGACAAGCTTTTCACCGATTCTTGTTTAGTCAGGGTCTGCTGACAAAAATGAGTTATGAAAACTGAAGATGGCGGAATTCAAAGACAGCAAATGATCAACAAAATCAATTCATTTTGATTGACAATAATAGCCTGAAAATGCTCTATAACTGAAATAAAGACGCCTTAAAGAATATTATTTTATTTTTTACTTGTATTAAGTAAATTTATATAGCGTAACTTTATATAGCGTAACTCAAAGATAATGATCAGAGGCGCTCTCTGCACTAACCTAAACGATGTTAAATGTCATCAAAAACAGAACATTTATCGGTTAGAAATATTGCTAAGATAACTAGATGAGACCCGAGTTATCGGCTCGCGCACACACGTAGAGCCCATCCAGGAGATTTCCAACTACAGTTGACAGATGGCAGAAAACTGCAGAAAATCGACAGTTTATGTATACAATGCATATCTAAATATTTCATTTGCACGTTTGCCAGTCTGCAAGAACCGTCTGTTGAACCGCTTGGTATATCTGTGTGGTAAACGTACATGCTTACACCTGTCCAAAACAATTGTTTTTTCTAAAACTGATAGCCAGTTATTTCCCTTGAGAAGACGACCACTCGTAGGCTGAGATTCAACAGCAGAATCCACTTCAACTGCTCCTCAGGGAAGCAAAGGAAAACAGACTTCTGCTTGCAGATTTTATTGTCTAACGCCCAACAGATGAGTCGTTCTACAGTTTTCGTCCGTCCAAACACTTTGTCTGCACTGCTACAGCCATGAATGCACAATAGGTTCCGTCTAATCCAGGTGAAACGTCCCACTGTTTATATTCTCTGTGCCCTTCAAGTCGAGGAAGTCAAGTTCATATGTTACCGTCATCAACAATTCCTTACAGGCACACCTGGCACAGACGTGAGTGCGTTAAAGGTTGACCTTTGTGTAAGGCTACATACCCCAATTTAAAGAATTCCTAGGTTAAAAGTTGCCTACCTGTTGCTGACGCTGTGATGACGTGCTACACAGGCGTTCGCTGTTGCAAAGGACCACTTCCGGTTGAATGTTTTGCCTGATAACCTCGACCTCTGGAGACGAATTTAACCTATACAGAGCAGTAAAAGCTCTGATAAGCCATCGTCAAGGTAAGCGCTTGAAGACCATTCTGCTCGATCGTGGTTTCATTTTGTTAGGTCGGGAGTGTCTCTCATGAGTCTCTCTTGAAGTGGTGCTATATAAATGCTCACTTACAATTACAAAATTACAATTAATATAATGCGTTCTAACATTCGGATGCTGGTACATGCATATTAGGGTGGATCGAAATTTTTTTTCTTTCGTATCGACTATTAATAGTGACCAAAAGTTGCCTATAGTATACGTAAACAACTGTGTAAAATTATTTTAAATTCGGACAACATCTTGAGGGTCCCCAACGAGATCAAAAATCGCCTGTGCTGTAATAGCAAAAAGCTATGGTTCGCAGGCAGTTTTTAACTAAATTCTGCTTATTCCTTGCATTTGTTGCATCGTATGTCAGCTGGGATCATCTAGATCTATTAGAATATTTCTGGCTAGCACTTTGCGTATTCTACCACTTTTATATCTACTACTTTTATATCTATAGGCCTTCTCTTTATTTCCTTTTTAATACATACACATATTCGTTTATTTCCAATCAGTGGCTTGACACACCGCAAACCATTACAATAAGAGTACAGCCGGTTAACTAAAAATCGATTTAAATAAGACACTTCCAGCAAGGGATAACATTGATGACATGGCTACTGGTGTTGTTTATACAAGAACCTAGAGATGAAGTTTCTATCATCTTTGAGGAGCAGAGAAAAATCATGCGGCCTCGGTCTTAGACTACAGTGACGCACAACCCTAGATGAGAAAATGAGACGGAGCACATTGGTCCTGCACCAAATGACCGACCGCAGAAAGCTGTCTTCCGCATCGCTCACCATCGCCCCCACATCCCACACATCCCGCGACAGGTAACCCATTCTACGCATTTGGTTCAGAAACCTGTCCAGGCGGGCACGGTCTTCAGCGGTAGCGCAATCCCACCACGCTGGGGCTGCATACAGAAGCCGAGCAACTGTGGTCGCACCTGCAATACAACCGTGTGTAAGGCTAGATCAGGGAGTCCATGAGCCCATGACACTTTCGGAGTATAGAGAGAGTTAGAACATGACCTCAGAGTCTGTCAGATATGGGAGGATGCACGCAGATCCTCAGTTAGGTATCTTTTCTTACCATGACAAGTATATGAAGCTAATAAAACCACTGCCAAAGGTCAACTTAAAGGAATTCGGTACAGGCCAGAAATATCTGTGGGAAATAACCAACGCTGTTTCTGAGGGTCACTGCTCACATGACTTATCCAAACGAAACCCCGGAGAAATTTAATCACTTCTCGACTTCTCCTTTTGTACATCGCAACAGCTGAACCATCAGCCAACTTCGAGATTCTTGCAGCATACATCATGAAGGCGTATGCTCCGATGTGGTTCAGTATCAAGGCTAAGCCGTCGTGCAAAGATGGTGTAAGACATTTGCTCCGTTCCGTCCAGCTTTCCCGTTATCTTACAGTTGAACAGAAACGTATTGTCGATCCTGTTATACAGCGGAATGCCTATTTTACCTATCCGGAAAACCTACTTCTCTCCATGATTACAGATGGTCGTCCACGCGAACTCGGAATTCGTCGCATTGTTAAGGTGAGTTCGTCAACTAGAACATCAGCTTGCGACAATTCAAAGTAGGCCTACCAGGCTACCAGAACTCAGGTTTGACCCACGTGGTCTTTGACTTGATCGACTGGCAAAACCCACACATAACGAACAGCCGCTCACCCGCTGACATTTCGGAGGAACATCTAAAGCTATTTGTGACTAGCGTTGAAACGCCCATAGCTAACTTTTCTAAGTTGACCTGTCATAATTAGGCTGTGGAACGCTGCGTCAAGTTGGTTATTGAATCATCAGCAGCGTTTTGTGGCGCAAAATCGCGAGATGACTTTATCCGATCGCGGCTAGAATCTCGATTGATAATGCCAACGTTTCACACAAAATCCGATTAACGTGTCATGTAGCCTGAACGTTGTTGCGAATTAACATTTGCGCATTTGAATTATGCATAAGAATGTATTCTATGATTTTTAATACGTTACATCTGTTGTGTTGTATTGTATTGTATTGTATTGTATTGTATTAAAACATTTATAAAGCGCCTCTAGTAGGATGAACCGTTCAGAGGCGCTCCCAGTGCACAAGATGTTGTCATGTCTGATGATTCACGATAATCCATAATATTGCCCATAATAGCAACATTTCAAAGTCCTTGGGGACCCTCAAGATGATGCACAATAATTACCAAATTTTTACTGTGTGTTTGTCATACTAATTGGCAACTTTTGCCCACTATTAAATATAGTTATTAAAAAAAATTTTTTTTAGCATATGCTTTCGATCCACCCTAATGCATATATACATATATATACATATATAAGGCCTATATACAGGTCTATATACTATTGTTTATATGAGATTTATATCAAAGCACGCCTAAATAATTTAACTTTGACGGCAACTTATCAAAGTGATGGGCACTACATATTTCAGCCATTAATTATTATACCAATATATATATATATATATATATATATATATATATATATATATATATATAGGCCTGTATATCGGTAAGCTAAATATAAGTATGGCTCCAAATGTAAGCGTACAGTGCCAAGGGCGGATCCAGGGGGGGCCAATCCGGCCATGGCCCCCATTTGAAATTTTTATTTATTTTTAACATGTGTTTTATGGGCGTTTTATGATGTTTACACAGGCGTGGGCCCCCAGTAGGCGTGGATGAGTAAAATGTACACAGTAGATGTAGTAGATTGAAGACATTAAAAAGGTTAATGACTAAAAAAAAAAGTCATCAACTTTTTTGGGAGATGACTACAAAATATTTGGCCCCCCTGACAGACCTTCTGGATCCGCCCCTGTACAGTGCCAATCATTTTACTAAAACAATATAATTGAGATGGAGGTCAGGTCTTGCGGTTAACGGATCCACTTTCGCCTTTACGACCTGTTTTCAACGGTCATAGGACTATCGCTGGTATACACGCTATATTATTAAATATATGAGCATCAAAGTAGGAAGCGAACAATTAACTTCCATTCAACTAGCAACCTTATAAGTAATCAACTAATCAACTGCACCAGTTGACTTCCTATAACTTTACAAATATTTATTAAGTATATGCACATCAAAGCACATCATCCGTTTTGGACAAATACATTGATTATTAAATTGCACAGATGATGCTGTATAGAGTTTTTATGTCTTTGTACAACAAAGGATCTATGAAACAAAACTTGGCTTCTGTATTTTTTATTTGCTACTATTGATCGCGGTATATGAGCGATAGTCCTATATGCAGTCTTGTTGTCAAGACCTTAAACCTCAAGACCAAGACCAAGACCTTGAACCTCAAGACCAAGACCAAGACCTTGAACCTCAAGACCAAGACCAAGACCTTGAACCTCAAGACCAAGACCAAGACCAAGACCTCGAACCTCAAGACCAAGACCGAGACCAAGACCCCAAAAATTCACAGTCATATCCAGTTCCATTCCTTACTAAAAATTGTCCAGTCGGACTACACGTTATTTTAATAAAAAACGTGAGTCTTTTATTTTATTCAAGCAAAACAACTTTAAATGCAGACTGCAGAGAATTCCGAATTCGTATTTACAAAAGTCCTTCATGCGAAATGTTATTCCAAATGCCTGTTGAATTTTATAAAAACCAATTTGCTCAGAATTTTCTGACCAAGACGCGACTTGTGGGGCCTCATAAAATTCTGCCATGTGAAAAATACGGTCTACAATTGCTGAAATCGCTAGCACACAAAGCAGCTTTTCAAGAACCGGATGTAAATGCACAAGTCGTGAGTCTGTTTTGAAATCATTCCATCGTAAATAAACGGAAGTCAAATAATTGTCCAAAACAACACGTGAAGCCTCATTCACACCGTGTAAATACTAAAGCAATAACTGTATGAGTAATTATTGGATACATTTTTAAAATTCTTTGCCATTTGTTAAAATTAATGACTGTTCATATTGACAAAAGTCTTGGTCTTGGTCTTGGAAAACCAAGACCAAGACTTTAAACCTCAAGACCAAGACCAAGACCAAGACCTTGAACCTCAAGACCAAGACCAAGACCTTGAACCTCAAGACCAAGACCAAGACCAAGACTTTTAAAAACGAACTCGAGTGCACTCGAGACCAAGACCTTGGTCTCGAGGACAACAAGACTGCCTATATGAGCGAAAGGCCCTATGAGCAATCGTCCCTAAGAGCGAAACGCGCTATGAGCGATCGTCCTATGAGCCATGGTCCGTATATGTAACTTTTTTAGTTCATTAACTGTCCCTTAAACACGACCATGGGCGACGATCATGGGGTCGATGGGGACAAGACCCCCACCTTTAACAGTGGGGGGGACACGCCATGCATCGGACTACCCCACATTTTGAAGAAACACCAAAAAAAGTCATCAAATTTGTTCGCACGTGATTTTTTTACCTTTTTTTGACCAGATCAGTTCACGGCGATACATTTTTTAACCTGTTTTTGACCAGATCAGTTCAAAACTCCTTTTTGACCAGATCAGTTCAAACATGTCCCCCTCACCTGTCAAACAAGATCGCCGCCACTGAACACGACGTCATATTACTACGTATTTTTGCAAACTAAACAGTAATAGTTTTCATTGAATTATTGATTCTTAATTGAGAAATTTGGAGAATGATATTCGGTTGGTCACCAAAATTCACCTGCTGACATCTTCCATATACAGCTTGTGCTGAGTCCTGGATGCTCACTGCTCAGATTGGCTCTAGAGAAGAAGCTGCATACCACAGAACGATGGCGCCTGAGGAAAATCATGCTACTTCCATTATATACTGCGCTCATCACTAATTCAGAAGTATTCAGGCGCCTGTGACAAAGCCCTGTTTCATTGATGATCGAATCTAGAAGACTCAGATGTTCGATGGAAGACAAAACCACGCTCCGGGGGGGGGGGGATCTCCGAGCATTGATATCTCGGTCCCAAGGAGCTGGAAGAGATCAGTCGGTGACTAAGGCACGCCTTTATTCAGACGATGGAGGGAGGTGGATCTGGACGGTGGAGGATCTGAACCCAATGAACTTCGAACAGCTTGAAGACGAACCCAAGACTGGAGCAGTGTTGTGATAGAGGCAACAAACCGGAATGGGGCACGCCATTGTGATAACGGTGATGACGACGACGACGACGACGACGACGATGACGATGACGATGTCGATGACGACGACGACGACGACGACGACGACGACGACGACGACGACGATGATGATGATGATGATGATGATGATGATGATGATATTCATAAACATCGTCATTGTCATGATAAACCGCTGCGCTGTTTACAGCCGTATTATATTATGGAAATCGATTATACAAATTGTTCCCAAGATAATGAGGCCATACAGTAGCTGCTACTGCAGCAGAATAAACAGGAAGCTGCTGCCGCCGCACATCGCTTGCAGTTGCGTTCGCCGTATCTGTCACTGCATATTTTGACGGCCATTCTCACTTCATTCAAGGCGTGAGCAGCATGTCTATAGGTCTATACGCCTGCAGAGCCTGCCTTTAATGAGGCATTGTATCCTGAAGCCTATTCGTTGGGTTCTGTATGTGATCCCGCATGGTGTCGTCTTGCCCGAACAGACAGAAGTGGTCTGGACCGGTATTTGTATGGTATACAATCCATGTGAAAAGTGCATGGTCTGGCCTGCATGTGCAAATGTTTGCTTGCGTGTAAAGCTCTGTAATAACGGTATTTAAAAAGAAAGACATTAATAGTACGCGGTGACACAACTGTGTGCTGTTATTCCTTCCTCGTCCTTCTGTTTCCTCGTTCGTCTGTAGTTTTGTTTTCTTCCTATTCACATGTATCTTGTTATTAGTCCGCTTTCTTTTCTTGCTATCGATCTCTCATGCACACTATATCACTTCTTTTCTTTCCTGTCTTTCTGCGCTTAGTGATTCTCTTGAAATTCTAGTCCTATCCATCTAATCTTCTATCATCATTATCATCATCATCATCATCATCATCATCATCATCATTATCATCAGCATTATCATCATCATCATTATCATCAGCAGCAGCAGCATCGTTAACACCTTCATTATTATCAACTTGTTTTTCACCTTCCCTTCATATATATCTTCTTCCGTTCTCTACGTGTAACCTTAAGTAAGACCTCTTCATTAAAGCCCACTAGCCATCGAACTTATCTTTCGTTGTCACCCAAACACGAAAATATTGGACTCCCTTATCTCGGATGCTTTGACTCTTGCTGAACTTTAGGCCAGGGGTCTTTCCAGATCGCTGGTTCAATTCTCTGGTGCAACCAGGCCTGTCTTTCTGTCTACCCTGCACTTTATCTGATATCACTTAGGTCTGGGCTGAAAATCTCCTCTTTTTCCAGATTGCTTATTCTCTCTTCGCCTGTCTTTCCGCTCTCGTGTCTCACTGACCTCAACCAATGGATTTTGATTTCGGATTATAGTTTATTCTAGCAGCCACTGATTGACGCCCTGTGCGCTGCGACAGTGGCGCTATATAATTTTTCAGATTAGATTAAATTGGACTACACCAAACCAGACAAGTCTAGACGAGACTAGACTCCACTACACTGCATTGGACTACACTACATTGGACTACACTACACTGCATTGGACTGCACTGCATTGGATTACACTACACTGCATTGGACTACACTGCATTGGACAACACTACATTGGACTACACTACACTGCATTGGACAACACTACACTGCATTGGACTACACTAAACTGCATTGGACTACACTAAACTGGATTACCAAGGATGACGTCGTCTTCAATCAGCTCTTGTTTTCCATCGTCACATACCACCTTCGTTTTTCATTCACGACATCTTCCCCTTTCCCTTCTTCTCGCTCTTTTCCTTCTTCTCTTTGCCTTCTAATTCTCCTGTTTCCATTCCTCCCCAGGTCTCTTGTTACTGTGCATCTGACAGTCGCCGGCCGCACATGCGACGCCCATCAGAGAACCCGATTCATTCAGGGGAGAGCCTTCTGTGTCTGGATTAATTGACCCTCAGTATATCGGGACAACCATAATACTGCGGAGACGGGATTGCATTTCACCGCGTAAATAAGACAGCCTTTGACGGGAATACGACGTCCCAATACACCCACGTTCGCTTTCAACTCGACCTAATAGACTTCTTTATGTAGAACGAGCCTGCAGCAACCATGGATAGTTACAAAAAAACCTTTAATAGAGCTAGGTCCTTGTGTTGCGATGACCAGCAAAAACTCATTTTCTGTTGGCAGTGTTTAAACGATTGCACGTGAACGCCTGATTGCATGAAATTACGTGCTGAGTGTGCAGTTGAAGCCGGGGATTCATTCCTCGTCTATAGGCTCTTCTCTTTCTATCTCATCAAGCTGATTGCTGAACAATTGGAACCGCAACCTATAGACGATGATTATGCGTCTCCACTGCCATGGCGATCTTGTCATTTACACATGCTCAGTTCCCAGGGTCGGGCATCAACAGTAGACTCAACAAAAAACTTCAGCGTCGTTCTGTTTGTTTGTCCGTGTATTTGTCTGTCTCTCTGTCTGTTTGTCTGTCTTTCTGTATTTAGTAGCACACTGTCTGCATATCAGTCTTGCTTTATAGCTGTCTTTATTAGCTCTATGGCTCTAGTCCGCGTTTTGTATCGCCCCTGCATACCCTTCGTCTTCTCACTGTCTTATTCTGAGTCCTACGGACCAAGAGCCCTAAAGACTTCGACTTCTAAAGGGTCAGAAGCGTAAAGATTGTAGATGTTGAAAGCAATAAGGCAAGTTTATTCAACCCATAACTGCCAACTGTGGTTGATAATCCAGTTGGACCATGAGCTGCAATCGCAACCGAATCTACGGCCCACAATCTTCGCCTGAATAAATGATGATAATATCCGTCTCCGTGACAATCCAGCCGCTCAACTATCAGCCTCTGTCAGTCATGTATCAGAATGAATCGGCATTATACAGGTGAGAAAATGAGCTATAGTGGAGCGGCTGAGGAACAGCACAGAGAGAAAAAGAAAGGACTCAACAGAAGAGGATAGAGAATAAGAGGAGGAACATAACAGCAGAACGATTCAAGATATGGTGGTGGAGGAGATGTAGAAAGAGAATAAGCTCTGTATAAAACATAAAGAATATAGCCTAAGCTTGAACAATGGAGGGTCGGACAAAATATGAAACATTGTCAAATGTTGAACTTGAGGAGTGCCACATAGATAAATACTTGGCCATTCTTATTCGTATTAAAGACGCTGCTGCTTCTAAACTATAATGTTTTCTTTTACTTACTGGTGATTAGAGCTGTTTTAAGAGGACTTAAAAGTAATATTATGAACATCCCAAATGTAGAACTATACGAACTGTGAATAATCCAGAAACTTGTATAGTGTCACTGTAAAGATGCTTGAGGCTTCAATCTCTGCTAAGCAAAGCTGATGTACATGCTACACTCCTGAATAAATCCAGTCACATAATAGGAGAGCAATCAGAAGAGACACGGAACGGCCCACGAAGAAAATGAACCTGGAAAGAGATTCGTTTAAACACGGAGTTAAAGAGTCATGGGGTCAGCACCAAAAAAGCACTTCCACCAGGAACTTACCTTCTTCGATAAATCAATCAATCAATCAATCAATCAATATAGTTTTATCTGCTTCCAATCATTGTTTGTACAGGCAAGTTTACACGACTGGTATAATAGCATGCAAAACGGAGACCCTTCATGGAGAGATCGACGATCCCGCTAGGTAGGGCACCAAAATGTTAAAAGAATTAGGTAGGCTAAAGCAAGAACAGAAGACCGACCAAGTCATTCGGTACTTAGTCAGTTAACTTCATACCTGCACCAGTTAACTTCTACATACTAACAATTTATAACAAACGTAACCAAACGAATGGATGAGACTAAACACTAAGATTAAGGAAGATGTTTACGAAGATGATAGATAGTGATTAATCAGGTTCTTTTAGATGACAAGCGCCTAGTCTGCGTTTAAGATTGAAAAGATTCTTCAATTTGCTGAGTCCTTATCTGCTGAATTTTTTATTTTATTTTTATTTTCGCTCGGTACGCCGCTCACTAACATCTAAACTCTAAAGCCACCACAACCTTGATGCATGCATTCATATTCACAGGAGTTGACGAGAGCATTGCTATCTAAGCGGACTTGACTCTATCGCGCATTAATCAATTGCAACTCGACTGAGATGGGGCATAGATGGGGCATCTAGCTTTATGTGAGAGGAACTGCACTGGTTGACTATGAAGATTCTAGTGCCTATGCGTAATTGTCTTACAGGCCGTGACCCAGTCTATCTTAGGGAGCTTTGTGCGCCAGTGTCATCCATACCAAGTTGTAGATTCATTCGTTCTGCCACGCAAGGTGTGACCTGGTTGTCCCTATGGCTCAACCCCCACAGTGCTCCATAAAAACTTCGCTGTGGTTGGTCCATCTTTCTGGAATAGGTTGCCTAGTAAAATCCGAAATGTACTTCTTTGTTTTTCTTTGCCCCTTTTCAGCAAGCGATTGAAAACAATTCTTTTCGATCGTGGTTTGGTTTGTCGGGTCGGGAGCGCCTCTGAGGAGTTTTGAAATGGCGCTATACAAATTTACGCTTTTGATGACGGTTCTCAGTCAGTCAAAGTTGGATCAGGCATGTTTATTCTTGAAAAGGGAAAAGAGAGTAAGAAAATAATTATGAAAAAATTGAACCAAAAAACTGTTCGTGGAATATAATGACAACAAGAGTAGGGTGTCACGACAAACGGTTCACATACAAATGGTTCACCGACAAATGGTTCACGACAAATGGTTCACGGACAAATGGTTCACGATCTTCCAGCTTCTAGTTTCAGCTATATATTCAACGTTTAACCAGCTTCTAGTTTGAGGTATATTTTCATCGCTAATCCAGCTTCTTAGTGTGAGCTATATTTTCATCGAAATTCAAACATAGCTAGAAGCTCCAAGATCGAGTAAATATAGCTCAAACTAGAAGCTGAATGAGAGATGAAAATATAAGACCTCAAACTTGAAGCTGGATCATCGTTGAATATATAACTGAAGCTAGGAGCTGGATTCTCGATCAAAAAATTACTCAAACTAGAAGCTGGAAGATCGTAAACCATTTGTCCGTGAACCATTTGTCCGTGAACCATTTGTCTGTGAACCATTTGTCGGTGAACCATTTGTCCTGGAACCCAAGAGAAGGGAGTATAAAAGTGAACTAGAAACAAGGACAGCTAGACACTAATGACCAGAGGAAGCAGTGAGGAGTGAAGAAAGACGAGAGGAATCATATTATAAGAAGTATCATCGTACTCTGAAAGAAAAAGACTGATGCATATGACGTGTAGCGGAGTCGTGCGCTGTCTGAGTTGTGCTCCAGAGAGCGTCATCCGTCAGATCCCAACCATCCGCTCCAGGCGACGACAGCTTCCTTGGGGGATATCGTGCGCTTCCCGCGGTCGTCCATGGTCGTCATTATACGTCGCTCAGAGAAGACAATAATTAAGATCTATGCGTTTCTGATATTAGTCTTGCGTTCACTGTATGCCAAAGTGGCACCCAAGTGACCACAGCGCTCGCCGTATAAGCACCTGCTTAAAATGTATAGGGTGAATGAGTAAGTTATCAACGCCTGTCTGACAGTGTCTGTTTGATAGACTGCCGTCTGTCGATGCTAAAACCAACAGATCAGAGCTCTCTTCTCTGTAACGAACGTCATGTCTAATATGATGGTTATTAAAGTAACGCCGTGAAGGTTATTGGAGTCGATAAGATCACAGCAGGTTAGATCAAAGCAG
>OY744602.1:75974184-76039184 GCA_963556255.1 Allolobophora icterica | reverse complement strand
TACATACATACATACATACATACATACATACATACATACATACATACATACATACATACATACATACATACATACATACATGCATGCATGCATGCATACATGCATGCATACATGCATATATAAATACATACATACATACACACATACATACATACATACATACATACATACATACATAGGCTACATACATATATGTATACATAGAATTCTGCTGCGGACATACATACATACTATAGTATACATACATGTACATACATGGATTAAACTTAATTGCGTTTGGGTGCTCAGAAGTCGATTGATTAGCGTGCTGGACTGTCAATCTATGTTGGGAAAGAAAGACACCTCTGCTCTAATAGCATCTCTGGCGAACTGCAAAATGACTACCTCAGCCATAAACCTTCAGAGTGGCTTCCTGCCCCTTCATATGCCGAAGATAATAAAATTAAGTCGCTAGAGCTTCATTGCTTTGGTTGTCCTTCGGTGGTTCCCTTGAAGGACCGCACTTAATTCTTCTTCTCTATTAAATTAGAAGTAAGACGGTCGTATAGCTGGCGATCAATCATGTTGACGCCTCTGTCATACGTCATGTGTATCTATATTATGACTGTGTATCAAGATATAGAGATTTAATATATAACGTCTCCCCCTTGAGTAGCTTTCAAAGTCGTTGCATGCATGATTCGCTGATCCAAACGAGCGTCTTTTAAGTCATAATACATTGCTATATATATCATATATGACGGGTGGAAGAAGAAAATGAACGGATTGATAGGAAGAGAAAAGAATTTGTTTATTGGAATGCTTGATTATAAGTCACTTTGCGAGTCAGACAGAGCCTACGGATTCATAGACAGACAAACAGCGGTTAGTAAGTCTGTCTCTGCCTCCCTCCCGCCCTGGATCGAACAACAGAGTATTTGCAGTGTATTGCAAGTGACCTATCGATGTTTAGACTAATCAGTCTTCGCCTCGTCAGTATTTGCCCCTCCTACCCCCTTAACCTCCCATCAGATCGTGTGCCATAATGAGGGAGTGATACCGGGAGAGAGGGAAGGAGGAATGGAGGTATTTGCCACCAGTCACATTCCATACATTCCACTGCGGTTATCGTAGGACACACAGATCTTGGAAACTATATAATCCTATAGTTATGATATGTGTGTGTGTGTGTGTGTGTGTGTGTGTGTGTGTGTGTGTGTGTAGGTGTGTGTGTGTGTGTGTGTGTGTGTGTGTGTGTGTGTGTGTGTGTGTGTGTGTAGGTGTGTGTGTAGGTGTGTGTGTGTGTGTGTGTAGGTGTGTGTGCGTGTGTGTTTGTGTTTGTGTGTGTGTGTGCCCTATTGGACGATTCCAAGAGAAAGGTCCAACACAATACAAGGCATAATGGGCTCGCGTAACTGTTGGTGTGCGAAATGTACGGAAGAATATCTGAATATCTCCACGAGCAGTTGTATTGCGAGTAACGTTCTTTTCGTTTTGTACGGTACGGTTGAAAATAGGACATATCCAGCTTCGATGGCTTTGCTACTCGTAGAATAATCGATGTTTCGTCTACTAATAATATTGCTTTAGTTCTAATAGAGATACCCTTAAATAAGCAAACTGCAACTGGAGCGTCATTTTCTTTTGTGTACGTGGAGTCACTGCACATATATGGGGTGATGTATGGGTGGCAGCGCTGCCGTCCACCTGGGTCGTCATTCTTCTGGGACGCGGTGTACACGTATACATCCGGGCACAGCAGAGAGCATGCCAATGAATCTTTTCTCACGTTGACATCTTTGCTGTTATCTTTTGTCTTATGATATTACGGCCTTTGCCAGTCTATAAATAACTTATGAGACTCTTATGTATACGACCTGCCGCCAAAGAGGCTGCAGGCGTTCTTCTTTCTGCTGAAGATGGTGCTGCTGAAGATGCAGCTGCCCGCTACAATACCCCGCATCCTGTATCGATGGCGGGTTTCCTCTTGCTCTGTCCAAGCGACTGCAGAGACGAAGAAATGATTGTCGGCTGCATTTGTAGCTCACCTCTGTTCTGGTCTCAAAGTGTTTCACTGATATATTGGGGCCGGATTAACAAATGTGGTGGCCCTGTTCAGTAAAACTGTGGGGGCCCCAACGACTGTACACTGTAGCGTGTACACAATAATGTGGCGTCATTTTATAATGTGTCACAGAGCACTTGAGTTCCGGGTCGGGTCAGTGGCGTAACTTTGGTCTAGAAAGGGGAGTACCAAATTGCGCATCGTTTCCGCTTCAAGACCGTTAAATGAATACAATGGCGCCCAATGAATCTATATTTAGCGCCATTTATGCGCAATGCCGAATAATAATAATGATGATGATGCTGATAGTAATAATAACAATAGCAATAAATATGATAATAATGACAATAAGCGTAATAATAAATATATGCTAATTATATAATAATGAAAATGAAAATAATAATTTAAAATTACTAGCAATATCGACGTATTTCATAATGGAAGCGTGTGTTGAACATATTTGAGGTGACGTAACAATAGGTCTTTATTCTCTAGATTTAAACCTAATAACAATAGACTCATTCATAATTGAAGTGACGAAAGAATGGCCTTTAATCTTTAAATCTAAAATTACAAACAATAGACGTGTTTCACAATTGAAATGAAGTGACAATAGGTCTTTAGGCCTATTTTTCTAAATTTAAACTTAACGTTCATAGATTTTTCGTAACTGAACTGACGTAACAAAGGCCTTTATTTTCTAAATCTAAAATTATTAGTTATAGACGCGTTCCATAATCGAAATGACCTAGGCTACTTAACGAATGATAGTCTTTTATTCTCTAACTTTGAACTTAATAACAATAGACTTGTTCATAATTTCAGTAAGGTAACCAAGGCCTTTATTCTCTATATCTGAGATTAAAAAGGATAGACGTTTAAACAATTGTAATGACGTATCTATAAGTCTTTATTGTCTAAGTTTAAACTTACTAACAGTAGACTTTTCATAGCTGATGTGACGTAACAAAGAAGGGGGATAGAGTAATGGTAACACTCATGGCTAGGAGAGCATTTGATTCGCGGTTCGATACCCGTAACTCCCCTCTATAGGACCGTGTGTTTTATTAAGATTTTGATTGTACTGTGATGTTTCAATGTCATGTACTTGTCAGTTTGAATTAATAAAGAAGATTATTATTACTATTATTTATTCTCTGAATGTAAACTTGTAATAACAATACACTTCTTCATAATTGAAGTGATGTAACATATGCCTTTATTCTCTAAATCTAAAAATTACTAAATAATGTGTTTCATAAGTGAAGTGACATAACGTTAACGGGCCTTTGGTTTTAAAATTAAAACTTAAAGGCCTACGATAGACGTGTTTCATAATAAAAGTGAAGTAAAAAGGGCCTTGATTCTTAAAATTTAAATTTGTGAGCAAAAAACGTGTTTCATAGTATTTCACAATTGAAATGATGTAACAATAGGCCTTTATTGTACCGTCAGGTGGTAAGTGTTTAAATAAGCAAGTAAAAATAGGTCTTACTAGCATTTCTGGCTGATTTTTTTTAGATAAATCTGCCTGATAATGGAAACTCCAATAGTGGCCACACATATGCGAAAGTTGTGTGCATTAAATGAGTTGTTTCGAATAATTTGTTCCGAGTTTTTGCTCATTTTTACGATTAGACTTAACAAATAACAATAATTATAAAATATTGAAAAAATTTCTTTTCCATGTGTGGGGGCCCCTCGAGTGTGGGGGCCCCTGTTCGGCCGAACATGTTGAACATGCCTTAATCCGCCTCTGGATATATATATATATATATATATATATATATATATAAGTCATAGGACAATGCTATATATATATACTAGAGTATATATTTATATAATTATATATACATATATACATACTGGTATGATATAAGTTTTAGCAACTTAAATATTGCTTATGCAGTCTACTATGACTAAGAGTAAGATATGCGTTTCTAAAAAAAACTGGGATCGGAAGACAAACGTACAATGGTACAAGTGGGAAAGGTAGAGAGATCGAAAGTAAATAGAAGATACAGAAATTAATGGCCGTGAGAGGTAGGCAAAATAAAAGCGACTAATTAATATCTAATTTTGATAACGGATAATAAGTCGAACGATTTGAGGATGGATAAAAGTAAATGTAGGCCTTAATGGTCACATTGGTTAATAAGAATAGAGAAAGAATTGTTAAGCTAAAGGTCGACCGCGCGGTATTGAAGCAGCGAAAACCAGCAGTAGGTAAAGAGTCAGAACGAGAGACAGTCAGCCAGGCAAGCAGATCGGGAGTTATGAAAGAACTACTATTAGTCAGGCTACTTGTATAGTACTGCAGCCACGCATTGATCCCATATTAGTTCTGAAGCAAAGCTGTTCAAAATGAGAAAAAGTGTATAAGATAAAGAATTAAATATTTTTCGCATATAAGATTTTAACAGTGAAGTAAGATTGACCTTATATGACAGCTGAAACCGAACAGCAAAGGACGATTATAGACGAAAAGCAAATGTGCTGGGCAGGCAGTTTCAGATAAAAGCCGAGTGAAGTCGGAAGTCAAATGTAAACAGCGAATAAGATTAATGGATGAGAGGAAATAGTGAGATGAATAGTTAATAACAGATGTAGAGTGAGTTTCATGAACAGCAGTTGCTAATAATTTATAATTAGCAAGTGATAATAGCAGAAATATAAACAGCAAGCGAAAGAGGAAAGCTGGGAGTAAAATCAATAAGCAATGAGTTAAATAAATAAATTAATTAATTAATTAATTAATGTATTAAAATGGATAAACAGACACATACGGTAAAGTTTTAGTTTAGTTTAGTCTTGAGTCAGTAATAATGAAATTTTAAAAAAAAATACGCATAATTATGATTTAAAATAAAACAATGAAAAATATTAACTTTCTTAGCCTCTGTCTTTGAGGGCATTCTTCTCCCTCGCCGTCTCATTTTCCCACCGTCAGTGTACTCATTATAGCTGAGTGGGCTAGGTGGTGTAGGTGGAGCAGAAATCACGAATCAACATTCAGACCTGGTGGGGATTTGAACCTGCGACCTCTCGATTGACAGTCAAGAACACTAATCGCTACGCTATCGAAACCACTATATATTCGATCAGGAGCATTTTAAAGTAAAAAATTATGCAATATTTCTGAATAAGCACAATGAAAACCCTAATGACCAGCGCAAAATAGTTCTTTAGATCAGCGACACGGGCGTAAATTTGTCCAAAATATTGGTGGGGCAAAATATTGTTGGGGCAAAATATTGGTGGGGCATGGGGTCTGGACCAGAGGTGCAAAAAAAGTTGTTTCAAGATGAAACGTTGTTTGTTGTTGTTTATCGGTTTTTTTGTTTTCATGGTTTTTGTTGTTTTGGTTGTTTTTAAGTTTTTCTGATTTCGGATCATAAAAATCATGAAAAATGGCATGAACAAGAGCTCCAACTAAGTAAATCCAGTTGCGATTTCCGAAAATTTAAAATCGTTAAATCAATGCTATTAAAATAACTTCTACAAAAATAAGAAATTTACTTTTTTAAACAAAAACAAATTTTGTGGTTTTCTTTTTGTTGTTGTTTAAAGCAAAATCCGAAAAAGCTTTTTTCACCTCTGGTTTGGACAGTCAGCAAAGGCTTCCGGTGTTACGTTAATGCGTATGAAATGGGTGTTTTTTTTAAATGTAAATTTGTTTCACATTGAAGATATTGAAGATAAAAATAAATCTTTGTTTCCATTATGGATTTCTGATAGTATTTCAGTTCTGTGTCTCTGTTTTTCTGTTTCTGAAGAAATTTTTCTGTATTGAAACATAATATTTTAATATTTGAGGAAATTCTCCTCTGATTTTGGGGGGGCATTGCCCCGGCTCCTCAATTATTGGGGGGGCACGTGCCCCGGCTGACCCCCCAGAGTCTACGCCTATGGTCAGCGATGTCTCTTATGAGAATCAAAGCCATCGCTGACTCTTTGGCGAAGAAATGATTGTCGGCTGCATTTGTAGCTCACCTCTGTTCTGGTCTCAAAGTGTTTCACTGATATATACAGGGCCGGATTAACAAATGTGGTGGCCCTGTTCAGTAAAACTGTGGGGGCCCCAACGAATGTACACTGTAGCGTGTACACAATAATGTGGCGTCATTTTATAATGTGTCACAGAGCACTTGAGTTCCTGGTCGGGTCAGTGGCGTAACTTTGGTCTAGAAAGGGGAGTACCAAATTGCGCATCGTTTCCGCTTCAAGACCGTTAAATGATTACAATGAACTATTTAAGGAACTATTTTGTGCTGCGTTTAGACATTAGGGTTTTCATTGTGCTTTTTCATGAATATTAATCAATTGTTAGTTGTTACCAGACCAACAAAGTATTGTGTATCATCAGAGACACATTTGGACTTTTATCAACCCTAACTTTTGCTTTACCACAAACTGTTTTGAAATTTTGCGCAAACAGAACTTCATTTAATTTTGTCAAATGCACAGGCGTATTGATACTCCATACGGTTTTTTGTTGCGATGATCTAATTTTTCTAATATAATTAGACACCAATCAGTTGATATCCTGGTTTTGAGCGCAAAGGCGGATGAAGATTATGCACTTCATACATACGTTTCTTGTTACCGCTGTGGCAATTGCTCGTATGCAGAAGTTTCTTAGGCCAACGTTTTACTAAAGCAGTTAGTATATAACTTAAGCACTCCTAAAACTAATTTCTGTATTCTAGAACTATGGGTGCTTCAGCAGAAAAACTCAAGCGAACCGATGACGCTTATGATTGTGAAGGCCAGACACGTAGATGGCGATTTTCTTCAGCTCGCAAAAGAGGTAAGCCTAACGGAAAAAAATTTATCACTTGCACTCGCACACACAAAATAACACACACACACACACACACACACACACACACACACACACACACACACACACACACACACACACACACACACACACACACACACACACACACACACACACACACACACACACACACACACACACACACACACACACACACACACTCACATAATATTGCAAATGCACAAATTTATTAAGATTGGTTGGAAAACATTGCGAATTTTACGTACGAATATCTGAAAGATGTATACTGCTTAGTTCGTTGACAATAAACATACATGTATCATCATCATCAGCAGCAGCAGCAGCAGCAACAACGTTAACATCATTTTCCTCTTCATCGTCTCCGTCGGTTATGCTTCAGGCTCTATGCCCTATATGACCCGAAGCTCAGCAGTGGGTACCTGCCTCCGCCGTCTGGATCTGTGTGTCTCTGGGAAATACTAGCGGTCTCTGAGGCGGATCTAAGCTCATATTGCCCACCCAGAGTCTCCATATTGCGATTAATTCCATGAGGACAATAGGTGAAGGTTTAGCTGTTGAAACAATGCTGGAAATCACAAACATGATAAACGGCGTCGACGAGAATTGGTACTTAAACGACTGGCCTTCCAGAATAAAGAGAAAACAGGACAATATAAGGAAACTCTGCACTTGATGACAGTTGACAGGAAGTTTGGAGATCAAACAGTGAATCGATTTCATGAGTTCTTGAGTTCGTATAAATGTGTCGCTGTTTCTATGCATTCATGTAGAATCATTGACCTTATTTTAGGCTTTCAGGTAAGAGTATGACCTATTATGGCGCCTGCTGAATGGGCAATTTAATGTTGACGTATTTGATTTATTACCATGCATGTCTCTCGATTCGAAGAGAACTTAATTCTCTAACCAATCAATTTCAAAAAGGAATATAATTATATAAGACGCATCTCGACAATGGTTACGAGATTTAGCTAGGCAAGCATCTGTCCTGAATGTTTGACAGACGCCAATAAAGCGAACGTTAAGTCGCAAACATATTTAAGACATAAAACATGCTGTTCATTTTGGTCAGTCAGTGTGATAATGAAGCATAAATGAACATTACATACGTCTACCTCTACATCGTTAGAAGAGGAACACGAGGGTTTTTACACCAGCCTGCAAAGTACAGTGGACAGAACTCCGAAGGGCGACGTACTAGTGATCATAGGTGACTTCAATGCGAAGGTGGGTCAATGCACCGGAGGCGATGGAGACACATTAGGTAGTCATGGCCTGGGTGAACAGAATGAAGCAGGAGAAAGACTTGTTGAGTTTTGCAAAGGGAATGGCTTAGGAATTATGAACACTTGGTTCGAACAGCCTAAGAGAAGACTGTACACATGGACGTCACCGAATGGGAAGCATAGAAACCAGATTGACTACATACTGATAAACAAAAGATGGAAAAGCACAATAAGAGATGTGAGAACAAGGCCAGGAGCGGACTGTGGAACTGACCATGAGCTATTGGTAGCAACACTGAGAACGAAATTGAAAAAGATAAAGAAAGGAGATCGATTGATCAGATACGACTGCAAGGGTATCACACTGGAATACAGGATGGAAATAAAGAATCGGTTTGAAGTACTAGAGAGAGATGAGATAGAAGAGGAAGAGGATTCGAACAACCTATGGGAGAGGATGAAGAAAACAATAGTCGAAGTCGCAGATAAGCACATTCCAAAGAAGAAGAAAATCACAACAACGACATGGCTATCGAGAGAAGCCATATGCATGGCGGTTGATAGGAAGGCTGCAAAGAAGGCAGGAGAAAAGGATAAGGTAAGGGCACTGAACAGTGCCTTCCAAAAACAAGCACGGAAAGATAAAGAAATACATCTAAACGAATTATGCAGAGAAATGGAAGACGAGGGAAGGAAGGGACGAACCAAGGAAATGTTCTCAAAAGTAAAGACAATCACGGGAAAATTTGCACCTAGAATGGGCTCAATGAAGGCAGGAGATGGAAATGTAATCTGCGATGAAGAAGGGATAAAGCATAGATGGAGAGAATACACGGAGGAGTTGTATAGGGAAGACAAACGAGTCAAAAAAGAACAAATTGACGTAACAGAGTATGAAAAGGAACCGGAGGTCATGGAAGCGGAGGTAGAATGGGCAATCAGACAACTCAAGGACAATAAGGCACCCGGTCAAGATGGGATACCTATAGAACTGATAAAAGCAGGGGATGATGCGATGATAAAAACAATAACAAAATTGTGCAATCAAATATGGGCAACTGGAGAATGGCCGGAGGACTGGAAGAAGTCGATCTTTATACCTATATTCAAGAAAGGAGATGCGAGGGAGTGTGAAAATTATAGGACGATAGCAATGATATCACACACTAGTAAAATATTACTGAAAATAATTCACAAAAGAATGGAAGGCACAATTGAAAGAGAACTTCCGGTGAACCAGGCAGGGTTTAGGAAATCTCGTGGAACTCGAGACCATATAGCCAACATGAGGTGGATAATGGAGAGACAAAGGGAGTATGGACAGGAGGTTCACATCTGTTTCATTGACTATAGCAAGGCATTCGACTGCATTAACCATGATTTAATGTGGAAAACCCTGCTTGAAATGGGAATTCCGAAACACCTGATAATGTTACTAAAGGGTTTATATGAAGACCAGATAGCGGTGATAAGAACAGAATACGGAGACACTGACAATTTCAGAATCAAGAAAGGAGTGAGGCAGGGATGCATCTTGTCTCCATTCCTGTTTAATCTATATGCTGAAAGAATAATGAGAAAGGCAGAACTGGAGGGGGCAATTGAGGGAGTAAAAATTGCTGGAAAGACACTGAATAACCTTAGATACGCGGATGACACAACATTAATGGCAAAAAGAAAAGAGGATTTGGCAGAACTGATAAGAAGGGTCAGGAGAGAAAGTGAAAAAGCTGGTTTATACTTCAACATAAAGAAGACAAAGGTCATGACAACAGCAGATTGGGATAGTTTTGAGATAGACGGAGAGGAAATAGAGGTGGTAGAAAGCTTCACATTCCTAGGATCACTGGTTGGAAAGGAGGGAAAGTGTGATCCAGAAATAAAACGAAGGATTGCTATAGGGAAAGCTGCAATGACCGGACTGGAAAAGATATGGAAAGACAAACATGTGAGCATAGAAACCAAAAAAAGGCTCGTGAGAGCACTAATCTTTCCTACGGTACTGTACGGTTGCGAGACGTGGACAATGACAAAGAACATGGAAAATAAGGTTAACGCTTGTGAAATGTGGATATGGAGGAAGATGCTGAGAATATCTTGGACTGAGAAAAGAACGAACGAATCAATACGAGAGGAGATTGGAGTTGAGAATGAAGAGTCGTTAAAACAAACTGCGACAAGAATGAAGCTAAGGTTCTTTGGACATGTTATGCGATCTGATGGTCTGGAGAAGGAAATGATGCTGGCGTGCGGTGAGGGGAGGAGAAGACTGGGTCGCCCAAGGAGGAGATGGATGGATGAGATACAAGATGTAACTGGCATGAATTTGGCGGAATTGAGAGACTTGTCATCGAATAGGAGATGGTGGAGTGTGTTCACCAGGACGGTCGCTAGAGCTCCACGAGCTGACAGCACAAGGTGACAAGGTGACCTCTACATAGACGAAAACAAAGTCTTAAACATCTACATGAATCGCTGAAAACGTAGTATCATGCGGTCATTATTATGTGAAACTTTCATAACGCCATTTGAATGATTTGGTCACAAGCAATCAGTGTATCCGCTGATCACGCGGAAATGCCAACGTAACGAACAATTGTTTTAATAACACTGGTCAACAACGATTTTATTGCCGATTATATTAGAGCGTTTTTAGGGTAAACCTGTGGTGCTGATTCAGAATATGGAGTCGGTTTTGCTAGATTGGCTCTAGTTTTTGAGTTATTCGACTAATTATGAGAATATAATGGCTAGGCGGAGCACAGTAACAAATCGCATTGAAATTGTCTCAAATTTTTTACCAAAGTGGAAACATAACATAGGGGCCTACATAATGGCATTGTCTTCGGTCTGATAATATTTAAACATGGTAAGCTGATTGATAAAAATCACAATTTTTAGACTTTTCTAAGGCTTTTGACACGGTCAGACACTCTTTCCTGGCCGACCAACTGGCCCTTTTACCCATCCCCATCAATATTCATAATTGGATCCTTTCCCTCTTTAGTAATCGCAGCCATTGCACTAAGTTCCATGGTATCACATCGTCCCTGGCCAGAATTAATGCAAGTATCATACAGGGCTCCGGCATGGGTCCCACCAATTTTGTTGTAGCCACGTCTGGTTTAAAACCTCTCTACCACTTTAATCGCATCTTCAAATATGCAGATGACTGCTATCTTCTCATACTTGCTTCTAATATCTCCACCACTGTTGCAGAACTTTATCAAATCAATGCCTGGGCCCAGAGATGCAATCTTCATCTTAGGCCTAACCATTCTAAATCCAGTGACATTATATTCACCAAGCCCAAGACGATCCTTTAATCCTATCCACCACCTATATGCGGAATCTCAAGGGTCTCTTCATTAAAAATATTAGGAATTGAAATAATCGATAAGTTTGGATTCTCCCCTTATATCCAAAAACTGAGCATAAAAGCTAAACAATCCCTTTACGCTCATCGTTTCTTGATTTCTCATGGGCTCTCGGGCCCCAGGCTCCATGACGTGATACGGGATACCACTGTCAACCGTATGTAATACTGTTCCCAGGTATGGTTAGGCTTTGCCAACAAGCAGGAACTTGATCATTTGGGTGCAATTATTCGTAAGTCTTGGCTACCTCCCTCCTTCTTTTCCTACTTTTGAGGAACTCTGCAAAAAAGCTGATCGTGATATCTTTAATAACATTTTCAAAACCCTAGTCACCTCCTCCATGACCTTCTACCTTCTGTTCTAAAGACCGGGTATGATTTGCGCCTTCGTTCCCATAATCTGATTCTCCCTAGATTTGACTCCCTTACCCGACGAGGTTTCCTGGGTAGGATGCTGTACAGTTAGGCTCTGTTTCTATTATTTCATTTGTCATCTAACGTCATTATTACTGTTATATTTTTTCTTTCCCCTTTGTGTAAAATTGTATGTAAAGCGCTGTGCGTTTGCTAGCGTTTATTAAAGAATATAGGCCTACATAGTTATTTAATTAATGCATAGTTAAACGCCATTTGTACGATTTTATTTTATGTCGGTTATCAGAACAATCACGTTGGAGGCTCCAGCAATAGTCTGCCATCATGTGTCTGTCCCATTTGCCTTGATACCTTTCTTCCATGACCTTTATATCTTGGCGAAACCTCTCACCTTGTTCCTCACTGACATGTCCAAGATTATATGGAAATCTATTTAAGTGGCTATGAAGAAATTGTACCTTTATGCTCATATTAGTACCCAAATTTCTGAAGTTTGTGAGCATGTTTTGCACCAGGTCTTCATAATTGTCTGCTTTGTTGTTGCCTAAAAAGTTCTGCACAACTAAGACAAGACTACACCAGGCAGAAGCTTCAGGACCATTCATACATTTTGTGAAATCAGAATCCATGATAAGTTTACGAACCTGAGGGCCATCAAAGATTCCAGTTTATATAGCATTCGAAGTGTCCGGAGTGGGGGTAGGTAACAGTGTCCGGACATGGTCCGGACAGGGTGTCCGGACAGTTCACAGAGTAGGCCTACAGGGGGACAGCAACTAACATCGAGACATAATCCGAGCCAAACAAGTAAATACATGCACACATACAGTGAGACATATACACACGTACAAAGACACATACGCCCACATACAAAGAAGCATACAAACACACATACAAGGAGACAAACACACGAACGTGATGCTGGCCGGCTGAAGACTGGCTGGTGTGAAGGCGGAGGCGACCGGCGAACAGGCGATGCTGGCCGTATGTGAAGGCGATGAACGTCTTATACACCCGTCGAGGCAACCGGCGACGAGGGGGAAGACCAGCGGCGAGCGATGCTGGTCGACAAAAGGATCGCCACTGGCCGGCAGAACCGGCACAGACGGGAAAGTACAGAAAAGCCACGCCAAAACAAAAAAAATTGTCGGGGAAAATTCGTTACAAAACACAAAATCTAAATATTTAGTTGTTTATTTGGAGGTGTCCATTATCTCATGAACTAGAGCCAATTCGAAAAAAACCACTTCCATTTTTGAATTCAGCGACCCCAAAATACCAAAGAATTGTTCAAATATCCTTGGCAAAGGGGAAAAAATTATTTGTTGACCAGTGTAATCAGACACCAATGCTGACCCGTTTCGTCCTATTTTGTCAAATTCAATTACCTCAGAACTGTTTGCTGGTGTAACAGATTCTTAGCACGTCCAGATGAAGTACTTTGTGCATGTTTGTCGTCATTGTCAGTAACGATCAGGTTGACAATGACGACAGACATGCACAAAGTACTTCATCTGGACGTGCTAAGAATCTGTTACATCAGCATACAGCATAGATGTTAAAACCGTTTCTCCAAAAAAACGTCGTTTTATCGTTTTTTTAAATTTTTTTATCGTTTTTTCCCGTTTTTTATGTAACTTTATTTATTTATTAATTTACTGTCTGTTAATGTTTTTCAGTTTCTATTTAATTTTTTGTCTGATGTCCCATACGTTGTCTCCATACCTTCAAGGGTTCAGCTAATTTACCTCACTATTTACGTCATCATTTGAGAAATAAATACTTTAAGAAATAGGCCCTAGCACAGCACAAGAAATAAAATTTTATAAAGTTATTTCTAAGTTATTTAAAATGCCAAAAGAGAAGGGTGCGGAATGGATTCACGTTACTTTGATAAACGAGAAAGACAAAAACTCAGCATTGGCTAAATTGAAATGCATTACTGTGAGAAAGTTTACAATATATAGTCTATACCTCCAAAGTTTAGTTTTTAATTGTGTTAGTTTAGTTAAGAAGGACTTATGTGGACTAGTGTTTACAATTTAAAATTTAAATTTGAAAAGTTTTCAATATTTTAATTTCTCAATTTCTTATTAAACCAAACTTATAAGAAATAAAATAATTGTTGTAGAGTGATGCATGATGTTATTTAGTGTTTACTAATAGAGTTGTGTTATTTGCTGATTAAATTCTGTAAACAAGGTTGTTAATTTAAAATTGCATTAGGGCCTGCAAGATGTGAGAAAGTCAAATTATTTTCTTTTTTCGTTTTTTCCGTTTTTCCCCGTTTTTTTTATTATTTTGAAAAAAAACACGTTTTTCAGTTTTTTATTTAGTTTCTATCGTTTTTAACAACTATGGCATACAGTGACAAAATAGGACGGAACGGGTCAGCATTGGTGTCTGTAATTAAAACAATTGTCCATTACGTCAACCTGATCGTTATATTACTGACATCAGAAACAGAAACAATAGACTTGTCTTCTGCAGGCCTACAGCTTTCATTACTCGTCACGTTGATTTATGTCGTGCTTATTATCCGCACTGTTTATGTGTACATTGCGCAAATTATCGAACATATCCGTTGATGTTCTTTGTTATTTTTCGACGGCTCTTCGTCAGCTTAACGCAAGGACATTGTTAACTGCATCATCATCTTCTTCTTCTCTCTTCTGTCAGGTGTGTGCCGACGATGAGTTTTTACAAGATAGCTCCATTTCTTTCTGTCTCTGATAGTATCCAGGGCCGTTCTCATGTCCATGTCTTGTTCTGTAAGATCTTTAATCACGTTTTCCATCCATGTCTTTGTCTTTCTGGTGATCTTTTGTCGTCCATTCTTGTTACATGCCCAAACCATGTCAGTCTTCTTTTTCTGATCGTGTCTACCAGTGTTTCTCTCTGTCCCAACTCCTTCCGGGTTACCTCATTTCGAATTCCGTCTCGCCTGGTGTTCTTCTTAGCCGTTCCATTTCCGCAACTAGATGCCTCTTTCATCCTCCTTCGTAAGCACCAACACTCAGATCCATGCATTAGTACTGGATGACAAATGTCTTGCACACTTCTGTTTTTGTCCTTGTTGATTTGCTGCTCGTCTTTCACATCCTACTAAGTCTGGCAAACATCCCTGCCTCTAGAGTCTAGACCAATCCTGCGTTTCATGCCCTTTGTACACTGGCCATCTTCCGATATTAATACTCCCAGGTACATAAACTCTGTGACTTGCACCAGCTCCTGTCCATCCAGTCTCACTTTCAGCTCGTTATGTTGTTTTCGATAATCATTGTCTTCGTTTTTGCATATTTATTCTGAGTCCAAACCTTTCACTACTGTCATGTAACCTATCTGTCAGTTGCTGCAGTTCGTAAGGCGACTCTGCAACCAAGTCAATATCATCAGCAAAGCGCAAATTGTTAAGTAACTGTCCATAATTATAGTGTCACTCGAGCTTCAACAGAATTCAGTGCGCAGCTCAACATGGCCTCCATTGTTAGCCTAATTATCACTAAGTCTAAGTTGTTAATAACTAAAACGCAATAGGGGTCCATAGAGTAGTGGTAACATCACTGGCGTGAAGAGCAAGCGGTAGCGGGATCGCTTCCCGTAACCTCCCCAAATTTAAGTCCACTCAGCCTTTCATTCGCGAGATGGCGCGTTTGATAAAATGAGATGTAGGACGTGATGGGCGCCTTGCATGGCTGCCGTGTACAGTTAAATTCGACTCCTGTAATAACTTGTGATCATCCGTTCATACTGATTTGTAATCATACTGCGTAATTGTCAGTTTGAAGATATTAAACGAAGATTATTATTATTATTATTACTAGAGTATTTTCCCGTCATATATGACGGGTTGTCTCTACATTATGACGTCAGCGAAAGGGCCAGGCTGAACACATTTATCAGAATATGTTTTGACGTCAGAAATAGGCCAGGATTAACTTATATATTAGTCTGTATTATAACGTAAACAAAAAGGCCAGGCTTAACTCAAATATTAGTATGTATTATGACGTCAACAATTGACCAGGTTTCACTTATTACAGATAGTCCAGAGCGTTGTTTAAAATGCTCTGATCGCCGTCGTCAAGACGGCTGTACTGACGTCACAAACGGTTTCTCTTTCACAATAGAACAGAAACCGTTTGTGACGTAGCGTCCTCCGACAGACGGACACTCTATTGATATTATATGTATAGATGATATTATATGTATAGATTATTATACAAAAAAAGAAGCTCGCATTATTTACTACGTCATGACGAGTAACGTCCGGATCATCTATATTAATAAAGCGACAATTCTGTTTGTGTGTGTGTGTGTGTGTGTTTGTGTGTGTGTGTGTAGGTGTGTGTGTGTGTGTGTGTGTGTGTGTGTGTGTGTGTGTGTGTGTAGGTGTGTGTGTGTGTGTGTGTGTGTTGTGTGTGTGTGTGTGTCTGTTTGACCGGGCTTAACTTCTACAATTTTGCACCTTTTCACTCGAAACCTTCACTGCTGTGTCGGTCTCGGCATGGGACACCCAGTGGAGGGGTTCGCGCCCCCCGTTTTCACCGCTACCATGGTGAAAAACGGCCAAAACATCGCCCCAAGCGATATGAAAATTACCGTCCCTGCAGTGATTACTGCATTGGATGCATGCACGTCTAACAAACATCGAAGATAAATTTATCATTGGTAAGTCAATTTAGTTTTTCAGATTTCTACTGGAAACCTTCACTTAACTATAATTGATTTCTTGCAAACAGTGGAGGGCTTCGCGTACCCCGTTTTCACCGCTTTCATGGTGTCCAGGGCTAGAAATTAATTATAGCACAATGACGTTATACCTAAAATAGCACCAGGGATGCCTACGGAAGATTTGTTTACATTTCGGCGTCTGTTTCACGCCGATGCATTTCTAAAATTTTGGAGCTTATGTTCGTAAGTAGTACGTCGATTTCCAAAAGACTGGGAAGCAGTCGCCGCCAGAGGGCGACTGCGAAGCAGTCAGTCCACGGCAGAGGTCTCTAGACGCGAGAAGGCGTATACAAGACTGCGAAGCAGTCTCCGCTGTACGCCAGAAGGCGTCTACAAGACTGCGAAGCAGTATCCCCCACAGGTCGCCAGACGCCACAAGAGCCTCCAAGACTGCGAAGCAGTCGCCGCAAGAGGGCGACTGCGAAGCAGTCAGTCCACGACAGAGGTCGCTAGGCGCCAGAAGGCGTAAACAACACTGCGAAGCAGTCTCCGCTGTACCCCAGAAGGCGTCTACAAGACTGCGAAGCAGTCTCCCCAACAGGTCGCCAGACGCCACAAGGACCTCCAAGACTGCGAAGCAGTCGCCGCCAGAGGGCGACTGCGAAGCAGTCAGTCCACGGCAGAGGTCGCTAGACGCCAGAAGGCGCATACAAGACTGCGAAGCAGTCTCCGCTGTACGCCAGAAGGCGTACACAAGACTGCGAAGCAGTCTCCCCCACAGGTCGCCTAAATTTCTTCCTTATTCGCTACACGGATTGAAACTTATACCTAAATTTTTTCCTTATTTTTCTTTCGAAGCAGTCAGTCCACGGCAGAGGTCGGTAGACGCCAGAAGGCGTATACAAGACTGCGAAGCAGTCTCCGCTGTACGCCAGAAGGCGTACACAAGACTGCGAAACAGTCTCCCCACAGGTCGCCTACATTTATTCCTTATTCGCTACACGGATTTAAACTTTTACCTAAATTTGTTGCTTATTCGCTACAGGGAATGAAACTTATAACCCCGGGCAACGCCGGGTAAACCAGCTAGTATATATATAAACGTAGAGGCTCAGGCTGTAGAGTGAAACCATAGAGCTACTAACAATAGCATATTATTGTCATTATCGTGAGCACAGTGTGCTTTAACTACTGTATTTTTACCGTCCAGCAAAAACTTAAACCTGAGTTATTTCACACATTTAGATTCAGATATTTACATTTAGAGGTTCTCATTAATGTCACTAATATTTAATTGTTTAGGCCTACTGTTTAGCCAAAAATACGTCCATTGCATCTACCTGCCGGCGCCACTGATGTTTAATGATAGATTGCTCTTACAGTTCAGGGGTGGACAAATTTATTCGACATTGGGCGACATTAAACGCCAAAGAAATTCAGAGGACCGGGCAACACATTTTTAACTTTTAATAACGACTAACACGAAATCTTTACTTATTACAATATATTAAATATACTTTGGCTGTTACTAGTGTTACTAGGCCCTACTGTAACAATCCTATCCTGATTCAAATTCTGCGCCACCACACCACCACCATCATTACCGATTACCAGCGTAGCACCTACTGTCCCCTCGGCTTGACCTCCCCGGACTCTGACATGGCACCGGAACTGATAAAGCGCTAATGGCTATTGCGGACTTAATTTGATATAGCACCGGTGTTTAAGCTGGTCTGCCTGACGTGGCTTTGTGTGGCGCTGAGAGATTTCGGAGATTTACATTTACATTTAGTGAGATGTATGCAACTGTGAGCATGAATTAACAAGTTTCCCATAAACGGGAGTGATGTGTACTGGCTGCAATTCGCAGTTTGAGTTCCAGTTTAGATCAGTTAACTGAGACCTGTACTTGGATTTGTTTATATTCATAGTTGAAAATCGTTTTGAGTCTTTTGACAGATGTAAGTGGATACGAATAGCACACAGAAAATTAAGCAAGAATTGAGAATTTTTCCTTTCTGAGTGAAGAAAAGAATGTTAACAGGTATGATCCTTTGAGCTGCTCTTTGACAGTCTTGTTGTCAAGACCTTAAACCTCAAGACCAAGACCAAGACTTTGAACCTCAAGACCAAGACCAAGACCAAGACTCTGAACCTCGAGACCAAGACCAAGACCAAGACTTTGAACCTCGAGACCAAGACCAAGACCCAAAAAATCACATTCAGGCCATGACATCTTTTTCTTACAAAAGAATTGTTAAGTCGGACTGCTCGCTATTTTAATGAAAACGTGAGTCTTTTATTTTATTCAAACAAATTAACTTTAAATGCAGACAATTCCGAATTTGTATTTACAGAAGTCCTTCATGCAAAATGTTATTCCAAATGCCTTTTGTATTTATAAAAGCCAATTCGCTCATAATTTTCTGACCAAGACGTGCCTTGTGGAGCCTCATAAAAATTTTGCCATGTGAAAAATACTTGAAAGCGACTTCACACCGCAGCTTTTCAAGCACTGGATTTAAATGTACAAATCGTGAGCCTTTTTTTAAATCCTCCCAAGGTTTATCAGACCGTCTGGCTCAGAAAAGTCTCGGCAGGGCTTCCACATACAGCAAAACTTACTTGCTGCTGCCAATGGGTTTTCCTGACCAGCAAGACTTGTATCCGTTGTAGGTATTTGTCGCAGGCTATGAAGCAAACAGGCTTGATAATATTTTTAATTCTTGACATTTTTTAAATGACTTCATATTGACAGGTCTTGGTCTTGGTCTTGCGAGACCAAGACCAAGACTTTGGACCTCAAGACCAAGACCAAGACTTTGAACCTCAAGACCAAGACCAAGACCAAGACTTTTGGTCTCAAGACCAAGACCAAGACCAAGACTTTTAAAAACGAACTCGAGTGCACTTGAGACCAAGACCTTGGTTAACAGGTATAATTCCGGAACTGATAAGGCGGATATGGCTATTGCGGACTTGATTTGATATAGCGATATAACCAAGACCTTGCGGACTTGATTTGATATAGCGATTATACCAAGACCTTGGTTAACAGGTATGATCCCGGAACTGATAAGGCAGGTATGGCTATTGCGGACTTGAGGACTTGGTCTCGAGGACAACAAGTCTGCTCTTTGAGAACAACTCACTTTGTGGGTTAACTCCCTGCAGCTGAAGATCGGTAGGGGCTAATTGTCGGTGTCAAAATGTGAACGATATGGTAAGCAGAGCAAATTCAGTCTCAACTGATTTAAAAAACGAAATTCGTCAGGAGAACCCTTATTTCATAGTTGACAACTGAAGGCTATATTTTTCCCCGATATTTCGCCCCCCGGAAGTTTCGCCCCCGGAAGACTAGAAGCGGGATCTATCATGAAAATGTAACTAAGGCTAGAAGCTGGATCTATGTGAAAATGTAACTAAGGCTAGAAGCTGGATTAGAGATGAAAATATAAATAAGATTAGAAGCGGAATCTATTATGAAAATGTAACAAAGACTAGAAGGGGCGAATCGTCCCGGGGCGAAATGTCGGGGCGAATCTTCCGGGGGCGATTCTTCCGGGGGCGAAATTTCCCTATCCCGATGGAACAGACTAAATGTTTGAAAAATGAAAAAATGTAGATCATTTTGAGTAATAAATGCATTTTAATATTTTCTAATGTTTCTGTTTTCTAATATTCAACTATTTTCAATGGTTTATTTGTTTCAAATTCAATGGGTGAACGGAATGAAGATAGTACAACGGTAAGATAATGCATTGATTTTTTCATCCAAATGATATAGCCATAAGTTTAACAACATCATGAACACTTTGGCGATTTCACTCAAACCAACCATTTGAATTGTGATATCTGCGCTGTGGAACTCATTAGATTAGGTTATGAGGACGATCCCAAAAAAGTATCGCTTTTGAACTACGGTTTTTCTAAAGGTATCAGCGACGGTTCAAATAATACTAGGTCGAAGTTTTATGACTGAATATTACATAGGCCTATATGTATGTATATATGTATGTAAGTGACTATGACGAACATTACAAGAGCGCTTAACTTGGCTAAACGCGGCTATCTAATAGGTCTGTCATAATAGGTTTATGATACGTTGAAAACGCTTCCTGAACTGCATGTTGGAACTGGTACGTAATTTCTTTTTTTGAGACTGAACCAGCAACGTGATTTGAATGAGCTTCCGTAGAAAAGATGATCTGTCCTGACATGACTTGTTTGCATTCCATTCAAAGATTTTCATTAGGCTCAACCCATGCTGGGTTGAGCCTAATGAAACTTATTTTCTCCTTGTCTCTCCGTCTGTATTTCTATATTCCCTGTTTGTCTTTCGATGACAAACTGCTTAACGGTGAAGTGACTGATTCCTAGCTTTCTGAATTATTTCTTACACTAGGCTTAACATAGGCTACATGTCGACGAGGTACATGATGAGTTAGTGAATAGGGAAAAGAGTGGAACACCTCAGTAGAATAATCCTGAAGCAGTAAAATGATAACTTAATATTCTGGTTTAATATTTCACTCATACAAAAACCATGTCACACCACAACTAGCGATTTTGTATGGGATGAGTTGCCGGAATCTTTTATGGTGGAAAACGAAATATACATGTAGAGAAAAGCGGTAATTTCTGGTAAAACATTAGGAAGAATTAGGAGTAGACTTGACCGAAGCTCATAATTATGATTACCTTTCACATGGAAAGATTAAACACTGAAAAACCAAAGAAAGCCATAGATATGAATAATTTAAGAAACCGAGAAAAGATAGAGTATAGTTATTATTCAGTACAAGAGTTGCAAACGTTTAGACTAATATGAATGAGAGTACCTTGAACAATTAAAATCACCAATTTTAACATGATATCCCTAAGACTGCGCTACTGGGTATATCCTGTAAATTGTTATGGTTCGAAAGTTTTTAAGCCACTTGAAATCCATGTTAAGCTAATTTACCTCTCAGATGCTCTCGTAAAATTTTAGATAAACTCATCATGATATCCAATATAGTTTCACAGTGTTAAAGTTGCATATGTTTCAATTTCAGCTGTACAATTTTCCACTGGAGATGTTGGACATTATCTTACAAAAGTCCTATCTGCATTTGATATTGAATCCACCAACAAAGCAGAGAGACGAGGAAGTTATCAGGTCTCTCATGTCAGTCGACGTTTGCTTTTATCGAAGAATTACCAGAAAGCAGTTCAAGAGGGAAATCTGGCGTTACCTGAAAGGTGAGAGGTCTTTCAAGTGTTACTGCCCAACTTATTTATCTCGTCAACAAGCTATTCTTTGATAACATGATCTAATCTTACAAATTCTCTATTGCCATTATCAGAATGCCTGAGAGGTGAGTCGCCTTCTTGTAAGCATTAGGGCCTACTATCAAAATCATTAAACTTGACCGGCAGCGATAACTTTAATAAAATAGTATAATATGATTATTTCAAACGTTTATCGTTAGTTATCCAGACACTTGATAGAGCGCCCTTGAATACCTCACGAAAGCGCCTTAAGTCAATAATCTAAATGATATAAAAGAATAAGAACATTCGTCATTCGTCAGTAAGCGAACAATGCTTAGATAAGAGAAAGAGACTCCACTTGTTGTTCTTGGCACAAATGAAACCACAACCGAAGGGGTAATATCGAATTTTAGGTGTTTACACAGTGTTCAGAGTTCCAAACCACGCAGTATCAATGATGACGAAAGATTATGGGCGATAGTATCCGTGGTTTACCATGACTATCCTCCTGTCTGCAATCCTCGTAGATTGTATAAAATTAAGCATTCTGAAATGCCCAAAGCATGCGTTCACCGTCGGATATTAGCTCTGACAGAATAATGCGATTAATCCGTTATGGGGACTATAGATACAATAGTATTCCGAACATAAAAGAATTATCGAGTAATATCCATCTGCATATGAATTATTTGCCGAAATATCACAAGCTTTTACCGAAAAGCAACATAGTCGAAGATATGCCGAGTCTCGACTTAGCCGATAGTTGCAAATTTGCATTCCAATATATCACAATATTTGAACAAAGCCATTCGAGACCAACAAGACCCTAACGTTGGGAGAGAAGATTCCTATGATAGAGTCAATTCGGAAATCATGGGATTTTACCCAAACTTGAACAGCATCCCAGTTCTTGCAAGACATGCCAAACCGGGCTGCTCGATATTGCGGACGTCACCTGCTTCCTTAAGTGGCAAGCGATTGCGATGAAATACGAAAGCATCCGCGTGCTGACCCGCAGAAAGCATAGCAGTGTCCAAAGATGCATTTCAAAGGCCCTCAGTGACGAGGAGTAAAATCTTGTCCTGGATGAAGTCGAGAAGTATCTGGTCATGAAATACGAGATGCACCGCATGGCTGTGGGCAACCTGGATGAATAGACAAAAACATGAGCTTATCTATTGCTGCCGAGAGGAGATCACTGCCGGGTTTCCATCAAGGTGAGGTGCGTCTTGGATAGGAGACTCCCTTCAAACTGTCTGCCCAGTCGTCCTATAAATGATTGTCTGGCCCAATGGTAGGTGGGTGTTGGTTAGTACCCGGAGTCAGTCGCTAAGGAGTAACCGACTGACTTGACGAGTTAGCGACTGACTTAGCGACTCAGTCGACTAAGTCGCATGTTTATCGACTGACTAAGTCGCTTAGACTTATCGACTGACTTAGCGATTTGCTATCGACTTCTCAGGTAATCAGGTATGTCTATTGGACATACCTGATTACCTAACAATAATATGTATTTTACCGCATACTCTTCTGACCGAGCCATCATTTCCGTGAGCATTAGATGGAACCCATATGGCTCTATAAGGGTCCCAGTGTGAGAATTGTAGAAAAAACGGGGGGTTAGACTTTGATCCATGTGAAATTGAATTATATTGTATATTCGTTTAATATCAATTCGAACTGACAAGCCGCAGACGATCACACATGGGGAGAAATGTTGTTAAAATAATATAATGTAAAGATGTTAACAAGTACATTTTTTATTCGTATTTTGCAAACTGATGTCAGCGAAATTTGAAAGCAGCAAATTTCAATGCTAGCAGTTTGCAAGGCAAACTCGAATCAAAACCAATTCCTTTGTTGGGAAAATTCAAAAATGCATACATGATACACCATGAATTTTTTTCTCTTTGTCAGAGACTGAGTCAAATAATGCTAAATCACACCAGCACAATTGCGGGTTCGGAAAAGAACCCTCAAACTCCCGACAATTCTCACCCTGCTTATTTCCGCTATTCGTAATCATCAACACCATCTTCGTAATAGAATGCATAAATTCACTTTACCAAAAAAAACTATATCCCCGTATTCTCTATAAGAACTCTAACTAAAAAATGTAGCAAACGCTCTCTTATAATGTAGGCCTACCAAGTTGCGGCATGTCAGCTTGTTTTCCTCAGCAAACGAATATTGTGTTGTATTGTAATGTAAGTGTTGCTAATGTCCTGCTGCTGATGTCTTCGTCAAATCGAAACTTTGAAACCGCGATTAAAACAACAAGCAAGATATTAAGTGAACGAAGTCGCTAGCAACCGATAGCTTAGCGACTGGTTTCGACTTGAGGGCTTAGCGGCGGCGGCGGATGGCGGCGGCGCCGGGGACTAGTGTTGGTTATTAGAGGCGTATCTAACCTAGTGGCCAGGGGCGTCTAAAACAATAGTGTTTGCCTTGTAAGCATGGTTGGGGCGATGGCGGTATATCTCGCATAATGCTGGAGTCTGTGATGTTTCGTTTGCCGGAAATCATCAAAGTCAGATTTTCTCATTTACTTCTCGCGAAAAGGTTTTGTGTTGAAATGAAAAAAGAAAAGACATTTTGTAATGTAACAAAGCTCTGTCATATTAAAAAGTACTGGAGTTTTTATGTCTTTTCAGATTTTTATGATAAAACCAAGACAAGATCTTCCATAATTAGAAGCAACCGAAAGTATCTCTTGGAAAATATTCAACCGAATGACGAGGTCATCGATTTGCTGTTTTCCCTCAACTGTATAACTGAAGAACAACGCCACTTCATTCAACGACAATGTTCAAAACGAGACAAGAACGCCGAACTATATCACTTCATTGGATCCTTCGACGCCACAAAGTATTCGAATTCTGTAAAGTGTCTTCGACAAACGAACCAAACAACAACACAAAGGATCATCGATAACGGAGGAGGTCCACATAACTAATTTTCATGATTAAAATTCTTAGTTTCATTATTATATCACTTCGTATGCATTTATATCGAATTACCAAGATCATGGTGTGGCTTTGATGTCATTCCGTGTAATCAATTATGCCCTGCCGTGTTTGGTAATAGCTAACGTACAAATAACTATGACATCTCTAGTAATAGCATTGTCAGTAGGTCCTACGCACTGGCGTAAACTTGTCCAAAATATTGGGGGGCATGGGGTCTGGACCACAGTGCAAAAACAAGTTTTTCCAGATGAAAAGTTGTTTTGTTGTTGTTTTGTTGTTGTTTATTGTTGTTTATTTTTGCAGTTGTTTTTTGTTGTTTTGTTGTTGTTTTTTGTTTGTTTTGATTGGTTTCGTTGTTTTGGTTGTTTTTAAGATTTTCGGATTTCGGATCATAAAAGTCATGGAAAATGGCATGAACAAAAGCTCCACCAACTCAGTTTAATTCAGTTGAGATTTTCGGAAATAAAAAATTATCAAATTAATGCTATTAAAATAACTTCTACAAAAATAAGAAATTTATTTAAGAAAAACAACAATGACAAACAAATTTTGTGGTTTTTCTATTACTTTTGTTTTAAACCAAAAATAAAAAAGTCACCTCTGGTCTTGACAGTCAGCAGAGTCTTCCGGTGTTACGTTAATTCGTATGAAAGGGGAAGTTTTTTACATGTAAATTTGTTTCATATTGAAGATAGTGAAGATAAAAATAAATCTTTGTTTTCACTGTGAATTTCTGATAGTATTTCAGTTCTGTGTCTCTGTTTTTCTGTTTCTGAAGAAATTTATCTATATTGAAACATAATATTTTAATATTTGAAGAAATTCTCCTCTCGATTTTTGGGTGGCATTGCCCCGGCTCCTCAATTATTGGGGGGGGGCACGTGCCCCGGCTGACCCCCAGAGTCTACGCCTATGGTCCTACGTAGAAAGATTTTATCGTACCCGCATTGCGAGCAGATAGAAATGATTTGTGTAAAAGGAGGTTATTATTTTGTTTATTAGTGACTTCTATCGCGCCGGTATCTAAGGCAAAAGGCATCAGCCGATGGCGCACCAAAACCATAAATAGGTCAATATCCAGAAGGTCATTCCGTAAGACAGAGAGGCAGCCTATGACGGATTAGCAATATAAAAGATATAAATCTTAAGTTGAGAATGAGCACGACGGCTAGAAACAGGGAGAGAGTTCAACCGAAAAAGCTCGTTATCCAAGACCAGCTGATCCTTTTAGATTGACCTTTTGACTCTTGCATCATTACTGGAAGTTATCTGAGTTTGTACCCAGTGCTCACTGTTGTTATTGTGATATTGCGGTAGTTGACGTTGTGTCAATAAATGGTTTACTTAGTTACTTACTTACTTACAGTTCTTGGTTTAGGTATCATTACAGAGAAAGATAATCAGAAGACCTTGTTGAATAACGATAAGACTGGAGAATGTGGACTGATTATCGGTAATGTGGCTGGCCAGAGTTTAGAGTCTCATAAACTATAAGCCCACTTTTGACAGACTTTTGAACCAATCCTATGCCGAACAGGAAGCTCATGATAAGCTTTAAGCACAGGGCTATAATTATGTTTATATTTTAACATATTAGCCATAGTTCTATCCAAAGAGTTCTGAACTCTCTTCATCTTCGGCATAAAAGGATACTCTCAGTATTAGCTGTATAATTATGTGGAGGAAGGTTAGTAAACCATTCTTTCGCAATCTCTTGATCACTAGAAAGAAAACAATTTCCCATTACACGAGTTTATTTCCGGTTTAAGTAAAACTAAGTTGACATAATGCGTTATTCATTACATAGGGCCTATATATTTCAAAGTTGAATGCAATTCACTAAATTTAATGTTCAAATGGTAATCTATTTTCATATGACTCGCACTTGCTCGTGCACTTGCTGTAATATACATACTGTTGCCAATTGTCTGTCAAAACCATCCCACTTTTTTATTGAGGTCTGTTGCCTTTTTGCACACAGATACACATTATCCAATTCACTACCGTCTGCTTTGTCGCATATCTTTTCCTTCTCTTAACATTTTTCGCGAACAATTGACCACTTATTTATCCTCGAACCTACATTGATCAGGATATTGGAAATCAATAGTAAAAACCCAATTTCATGGGCTTAAATGATACTAAACCAGAAAGAGCGATGGCTATGCAAGTTACCAGTGTTGGGTATGAGTTAACTCATATGAGTTTAAACTCACGAGTTAACTCACTTGCTGTGATTTATGAGTTTGAGTTAACTCACCTTAAAGAGTGTGAGTTATGAGTTTGAGTTAACTCATATTTTCTGTGAGTTTGAGTTGTAACTGTCAATTATTTTAAACTCAACTCACTCTTTGGCACTCGGCACATATTATGTTGAAACAAGCCTTTTTATATCGTCGGCTTTCCATACTGGTGAGTGGTGACGGCAGGGAGGGTCGTAAACACTGCTAGCGGACAGTATTTAAGCACTGCATATTTTGTATATTGTGAACAGTTAAGAACAACATGGCTGAAGTACCGTGTATTCTTGATGGAAAATATTTTTCTGTTACAAGTATTCGTGATGGAAAAGTTGTTGCTCGATTAGAACGTGCTAGTATGAAACGTGTGAGTTTATGAGTTAACTCATTTAACAAGTGAGTTTGAGTTAACTCATTTCACTTAGGATGAGTTGAGTTTGAGTTTAAACTCATTTTGAGGTGCGTGAGTTGAGTTTTGATTTAACTCATTTCGTGTGTGAGTTTACCCAACACTGCAAGTTACAGAATATCAATTCAGTGAGCAATCAATTATAATTGATTTAGTAAAGCTGTAGTTACCTAAAATGACACCCAAGAAATAAAGTTCTACATTTACTGTACTTTTTATGCTTTTAGTTTTTATAAAAGTGAGAGTAAAAAATTGTGGCAAAACGCGCACAGCATCCGTGGATCCACGGCTGCTTCATAAAAGAATCAGCGACCTCCGAAACACAACCAAACCATGGTCACATCAAAGTGATAAAATGCTCAGTCAACTAAACGAGGGAGACGTAAAAATCCTCAACTCTGAACTGCACAGACAGACTGTGGTCGTTTGGATCTGGTGTCGTTCACAAGAAGCCCTTGAAACAATTGAGAAACTATACAAGTCGAATCAGCTAAAAGATGTCTTATATCGTCTTGCAAATATTGCACCGTGTACTTCTGAAATCATTCAATCGACAGTGATCAACATTGATTGCAATCAATTCATGAGAACAGGTGGCAAGTTCTTTTAATAACACAGCTATCACAAAACAGATTAAAAACGGAGTATCAAGAAATACGACTTCAATTAATGTAATGACTATTACAGCGCTGGTAAAAATCAGCAGGGTGCTGAAAGTCTGTTGCACAGATAAACCTTATTTAATTAAAGAGGCGCTATGTTAGCGTCAGGCTACTTAGTTTATGCAGAGTATAGTAAGAGTGAAATTAAGACATGAAAACAGGAGGGATTGGATTAAAATATTCAAAAGGAGAGGTGGAAAACGTATGGAGGCAAGTTAGTAAAACAGGCGAAGAGATGGTGAAACATAATACAGATTTTTATGACAATAGCAGGTACTCAAAAGAAAGCGAGTACCGGTATTTAAGACACTGATTATTAGCAGTAAGATAAACAAGTTACTGGATAGAGAGTAAGACTAACGAGATGAGAATGGGTGGCAAGTAAATTGACATTTTCACTAATAACGGAAGAGAGAAGTTGGAAGGAGTGAAAACCAGAGATGAAGCGTCAGAACGAAAGACAGACAATAATAAAGATCAGATCGGTATTCAGGTCAGATGTAGAATGCTGCAGCCAAGCATAGAATTCCCATCAATCGTAAAGCAAGGAAGTTCAGGAGGAGAAATAGTGGAGAAGAAAAACAGAGGGAAACAATTTGGTGCATTCCAATAAGCTTATGATTTTTATTATAGGGCTGTAACAGAGATGTAAGGCTGAAATCTTATAGCAGCTACAAATGACAAGAGATGAACAGTTACAGGTAATAACTGAGTAAGATGAAGAGTTTGTTACGGGTAAAGAACGAACGAGATAAAAGGCAGCGAACAATATCATCAGGTGAAGAGTAAGAGTGAGGTGTACAGTTATCTACAGAGCTTCATGAACAACAGTTGCTAATTAATGGCGATTTTAAAAAGGAACTTGTAAATGAACAGTGAATAGCAGCGAGTAAGATCAATTAAAAAGTTAAATTAAAAAAATGACATAAAATTAATTTAAAAAACAAACAGCATTAGAAGCAAAACTAAATGGTCATATAATAGTTACTAAAAATGAAATGTTAATACTGATAGTTTTGTTTGAATAATAACAGTGAGTCTGAGGCATTGAAAAATCAATGCATTTTAATTCGAATCATAAATACTTACATTCATCATCCTCATTTGAGGCACTCTGCAACAATGCTGACCCTAGTCTTCTTGATAATATTTTGTACAATACATGCCATGTATTACATCAAATGCTGCCGCCTAGTAAGCACACGTACTGGCTACTCTTTGCGCCCACGGTCTCATAACCGAGAGCTGCCTAAGCATGATAACTTTTCTCGGAACTGCTTCCTTGCCAGGATGCTATACAAATAGCCTCATTGTATCTTTTATGTGATAACTTTTCTCATAAATTGTAGTACAGAGACATCTTCACAAATTAATTGGCTAAATTGTTAAACTGTAATATGTAATACTAAGTAATATGCTGTATTACCTGCCTTGTACAGTAGGGTGGAGTGAACACTTTTTTCAACGAATGAATTCTAATAGTGGCAAAAGATGCAACTTGGGTAGAGAAAGAAACACACCAAAATTTTAAATTTCAAATGATATCTTCTGCCCTCTACCAGTGATGCAATATTTCAACCTATAGTCTCACAGTGGATTTCGTCCAATCTCTTTTTCCAAAACAGAATTCATCATCCTAGCCTTCCTCGTCATATCTATAATAGTCCCAACCCTTCCATACACCAGTCCTATCGACTAAATCATCGTTTCTTAACCTTCACCTCGAACTCACCCTTCCGCAATCTTGGTACCCTATTACTTGTGATCCACACCACTCCTTCTCTAATCACATCTCCATATCCTCTTGCGCTCCTGCTTCATACACATTCGTGACCTTCATCGTATCCGGCCCAATATCGACCTTTAAACTGCCTCTACCATTGTTACCTCTATTGTTCATTCAAAGCTTGATTACATCAATTCCCTCTTCCTCAATCTTGAATCCACCCAACCGTTCGACGACAGTCAGTTCAAGAAAAAGAAATTATAATGCACTACATGGACGTTTTTCAAAGAATTTAATATGGTAAATATTAGGGTGATTCAGAAAAATGGAAAATCTTATATTTGTTGTGCTCTTACTTTTTCTGTTCCATTTGGTAATGAAATAAGCCACACAAAATTTCAGTGAATTTGGATAGGCCTAATATTTAGTACTGCCTCAATGACTTTGAAATTAGTTACCTTTAACTCGTTTTGTCCAAAAAGCGAATTTCAGTAAACAACCAATTTTACTGAAAAACTTAATAATCAAGTCTAAAAAACATTGTTAACACTGCCTAAGAAAGCTAATATCTATAACATTAAATGCCAATATATGTTCCTAATGACTTAAAATGAGACTCGTTAGAAAGTATACAATTATAAGCCCCCAATTTCTTTACTGTATTTAGTATATTTACTATATAAAATTAGTGACTACAACTACATGCCGGAAAAAGTGCTTTTTGTTTGAATTTGGAAATTGTTTCAATGGCATAGGCGTGACTCTGGGGGGAGTCGGGGCACGTGCCCCCAATAATTGAGATGGACTGTACACCCAATACAACAAGCTTATGCAGAATGAATAACCAAATCCCCCATATGTTGGACAAGTTTATGTCAGTGTCTAATGGTCTTCTACAATTTGGAATACGAATTGTTTTTGATCTGCTTGCTTCGTCAAGGTCGAGTTGAAGGTTGATGCCAGTGGAATTACTCTTTCTGCACTGTCATTGACAACTTGAACATTTGCAGGACATTGGTATCGATGATTAATCCGGTTCTTAGAATGCTGCTGAACGAAAGTGATAACTTGTATAAAACGGATACATCATCGTTGCCATGAGTAGACTGCCATGAGTTGCCATGAGTAGACTGCCTTTCTGTTGCTGATCCAGCGCAGAAGCAAGATTTGGTAGAATGATATTCGAAGAACTGAACTTGACTCATTTTGTCCGACTCTCATAGTCAAATGTCAATGGAAATTGGAGTTTTCACACAGTGTTCCTCGACAAAATTTGAAAACTGTTCATTAGTAGGCCTACTCATCTTCTGAATCACTGTGATCTGATTCACTTTCACAACTTGATGTAGACAACTGTTTGTGACTTAGATATTCCGCTGCATTTTCTTGCCTTTCTTCCTCTTTAATACGCCTTAGGTTTTTCTTTAGTGATTTTATTTTTTTATTTTCTTCTTTCTTTGCCAAATTTACATGCAATCATGGTATATTTTCTTTCTGACCACTGATCCACAAGAAAGGTTCTGTCTTCTTCAATTTCAATTATACTCATGGCATTATGATGAGCAATATCAAAGAGAATTGATTTAGCAAAATCATCTTCTTTAGCTTGCTGTGTCGTTTCCCCCACGATTCTTGTTACAACCGATACTTCTATATCTTGCTAGTAATGTAGCCTATCTAGTTTGCGAACAATGTTTCTTTCTTCTGCAATTGGAATCCAAGCTTTAGCCCAGTTTTCGATTATCTCTTGAACTACCGTATTGGGAAAATTTTTCACTGCATCTTTCTGAGAAAGTTTATCTTTCTTGTGATGAATAAAATAAACTTTTTAAACATCCAAGCTTTTAGGCAATATCCTACCTCAGAACGTTTCCTGAGGTTCTCCAGTAAGAAGAATGGAAATCTTTGACCTGATTTCAGCCATAATATTATTTCATTTATTTATTAAAAATGCTAAGAAGTAGTTTCCAATATCTTCTTTTTCATAAATTATAGTAATATTTCATGTTCTTTTTAGTTCCCTACTAAGGAATAAGTAAGTAAGCATTACTGAGTAATATAAAATACTTTACAATAAAAATATTAAATTGAATAAAATTTATATTCCGAATAAATATTTTGAGTTCCTTGAGGCAGTCCTAAATCCAAACCAATTTCAGCAATATTTCACAGTTTTGCTCTATGGACTAAAAGGAACTCAAAAAGTAAAGAGCCTCACTTAATTGTTTACTTTTATTTTTTCCTACGGAACTTGAATCACTCTAGTAAATATCTTACCGCCGGTAGAGGGCAGAAGATGCAAGCAAAATCAACAATATTTTGAGCACTATTTACACTAACGTGCTGGCAACTTTCCATCACTATTAGAAACGTTTGCTTAAAAAAATTTGTTCTTGCCATTTTCACTCCACCCCATTGTACAGCGCTGTGCGTTTGCTAGCGTTTCTTAATAAAGAATATACTTACTTACTTACTTACTTATATATATATATATAATTAAGAAATAGATATTTAATATGTAATTGCACGCTACAGATATCCAAATCGCTACGACGCTACTCTGAAGCTAAGCGCAAAGCACAAGCTTATTCACGAGCGCCGAATATTAGCAGCACTTATAGTAAATATAATTATACATAAATGATAACAATATCAACAGTCAATAATTAATTTGTATAATGATAATATTTCATATTTTAGTCATGGGTCCAAGTTGACTAAGGGACTCGACATGCAAGGTAATGATTGGGTGTGTGGAGTGACTAAACTGCGAAATGAAATCTACGTTTTGGGGCGATTCGTTGTCTTTATTAGTGTCTTTGAGGATCGAATTCCATTTCGTTTTCAGAGGTTTATCAAAAAGACACTAATTGAAGATGCCACGGACATTGTATCCAGTGAGAAGGATAACTGTCTCTACGTGTGTGACGGTTGGAGAAGCGTCTTGAAGATAACAAGAGAAACAGATGACCGAGATGAAATCATCAGATTTCCGAAAGCAGCTGGTCGATTGTCTATGTCAGTGTCCAGTGATGGTCAGTTATTGATAATTAGTTTATTAAAGAACAAAGCGACGATCTACAGAACAAACGAAAATCCTATTGTGCCGATAGAGTTACCAATGAACATCGAGGAACCTATTCATGCAGTGGAAACATCAGTCGGAAATTACATCATCCTTTACCAAAGGCGGGAGAAGGAGGGAAAGAGTGGGCTCAATCGGGGAGGGTTGATATCGAAGTGGGACATATGCGAATTGACCAGAGATGGAAAAGGGGTTATCCGTAGTTTTATTCCATCAAATAACGAGAAAAATCTTGAAAACCCTCAACATCTCTCAATCGATTCTGACGATCGAGTGTTTGTGGCTGACTTAGGAAATCAGAGAGTGATTCTTTTGGATTCTGATCTCAAATGGAATCGAATTCTTTGCCTAACGAAATCAAAGGAAGAAGAAAAGCAGATCTTAGGCCCAAGGAGATTGTGTTACGATGAAGCAAATAAGCAACTGATCGTCGGAGGACAAGGTGGTGGCATGGTAGATCAGGTGCATGTTTACACTTTGACATTGGGACAACAAAAAAGAAAAAGAAGATCTTAAGACCACCATGACTGCGCTACGACACAGAAACTAAACAATTGATCAACGAAGGCAATCTTATTCTCAGTGCCGCATTAAAAACATTGTAGGCCCTGGATAAAGCTGTGCACAGGGGACCCTATCCACCCACGGGGAAATAAATTTAAACGGTCAATAAAATTAAACTTATTGATTTATTGGCACTTCCAACATTCACTTTGTAAAAAAAACGAATGTTTGAACAGAAAGAACATGCTGTTAAGCTAAGAATAATCAACTTAAACTTGGGGCCCCTAGAATCGAGGGGTCCCTGGCGACTGCCCCGCGTGCCCATACCTTAAGACGGCACTGCTTATTCTGTTGGTTTTTAAGATAGAGTTCATGATTAGGCTACACTTTGAATCGAAAATAAAATAACTTTTATCCAGAGATTCTGACAAATAAAGGTTATACTCTATTCCGATTGTTCCAATCAATCTACTAATATCCAATTATGTATTTTAATTAACATAATAATATGAAAATAATTATATAACAAGAAATATTCTCATTTTCTAAATTTTGCCTGTTCAGAATCGCTGCTGATAGGAGTGCTGTGGCCGTGGCAGGTAGGTGTATGAACTGAACTGGGAATCTAAGGATAATGAATTCAGTTCTGGCAGGTATGAGGTAGTGAAGGTTGATGGCCATGCATTTAGAGATTAGACTAAGAGGAAGGTTGCAAAAGCTGGACTAGCGCTTAAGATGAACCACTGTGTAATTGGCTAGAAAGGTTGCAACTGGATTGTCACGTGACGTTGGGGTAGTTAGCAGGTCATAGGATGGCTGAAATGGAATAATTGTACGTAGGCTACTCGGTAAAACATTCGAGAAAACAGACAAAAAGTTAATTCAGATTACTTGATCTAACAATCGGTTAGGTTAAAAATTAATCAAAGACCGAGAAGGAACCTGCTGGAAAGATTGAAATTCGCTTTTAAACTTATTTTTCCCCATTTCTTTACAAGTTACCCTGCAAATCCAACACCTATCACTGTTTAAAAATAGCACGCGTTGGAAGTGGATGGATGCAAGTTGCGTAAGATGGATAAGATGTGGCCCATGTTATACGACAATGCCACACTATGCAGGAGACTCTATAGTGGAATAGAGGTGCTCCATCGTCCATGCATATGCTCTTATTTGTTATTGATAATTTTTAATATGAAAGATTCTTCAGGTATGGGCCTACAGTATCATACCGCGGGACTGAAAACGATGCAGGGAGAAAATGCGGCGCAAGACGACTACAATAAATTAAGAGTTGTAGGCCCATCGCAACTTATAGGCACTGGAAGAGATGATCTGTTTCTCTTACGTACGTCTTTATAAATATTCGTTAAAAACGCTAACAGTTCGTGATAAAAGTAAGCCTAGCATTGCTGATGAGGTCCGAAGTTTTTATTATTGTCATCATTTTTTTTATATTATTGTTGTTGTTGTTGTTGTCGTTGTTGTTGTCGTTGTTGTTGCTTCGTCGTTATTTTTTTTCGTCATTATTATTGTTAGAATTTTTTTATAGCCCGAGGTAGGCTCTGTGATATCAACAATTGATAGAAATGTTAAGCTTGGAGCATGGGCGCCTCGAGGCGTACGCACGTACGCAAGTGCGTACAGCGCGAACGGCTAAGAAATAAAAAAAATTACAAATAAATAAGAGATTAGAAAATTATAATTAATAACTTAGGTACTAGTTTTAATATTAGTAAACTAACAGTCTAACACCATCTAGTGAATTAGTAGATGAATTAGTAACTTACTAACTTGTAAAGCGTAGTGTGACGTTATTATTTACAGCGGTTCTTTTTCAATAAGTAATCTTCAAGACTTCAAGTATGATCTGTATTGTTGGACCTTGTTGGTTAGAAATCTAAATTAAGTCTTATATCACAAAATAATGACAAGCAGCGGACCACCCCCAAAACTATTTCGACAAACCCTATTAAATTTTCGAAATGCTTCTGCTCGTAGTCGTATACTATTATTAGACGAGGCATACAGTTTTACGGTGCATCAAAGGAAATTACCGGATGGTGATGGTAGGTGAAATTTGTTCTTTGCGAAAAAATTTAAAATTTACTTTAATTTTTGTCAGAAATTTGTTTGCGCTTTTACAGAAATAGACTATTATAAATTTTTCAAAATTGAGAAAAACCATATAAAAAAACTTAGTTGAATAGTTGATAAGTGGTTAAATGAACTGGCGTGTCTCTAATGCTTGGTTGGTATTGGTGAGTTAAAAACTTATAGTCGGAGGGTCTAGGCTATGGAATTCCTTGGTTATGAGAAATTCGCACCAAATAATCGATAGAACTATTTATCGGTTTGTAGGCCTACACGGTAAAATAGATGCTATGTTAGGCCTACACGTAATGCAAACTGCGTAGGTTAACTTAATATTTCGCTTAAAAATTTATTAACTTGTTGCAGGACTTCAAAATGCTAGTGAAGTAGCGGATTATACATTTCTCAAATCAGGAAGCTCCACAGTAGACGTGTTGGTGATGGCCGATATCTTTTCAGGTGTTTCGCTATGTGCACAGATTTGTCGTTACAAAAGTCCAGTAGAAAACGCAAGGGCATGCTATGCTCATCAGCTGCAGAAATTAAGGAAATAGCCTAAGAATTGCTGATACATTGAGACAGAAAGTTGTAGAGTTCCTGGAATTAATGCAGCCGATATTATGACAGTAGGAAAAGATTTGACGTTTTTGCTTGATAAAGATATTGGTAAAAGTTATTTGTCACTCGAACATCGTATTGAGGCTATGAGGAGAAAGGACGAATATTGTGGGTTTCTAGAAATTGTAGCATTGTCTTACCTCGGTAATGTTCCAGTGCAGATTTATTGCAACAATCTTAAAGAGGGCAGGAACAATGATTACTATACTCTGTTTGCCAAGTTTATTCCGTTGAACTATGAAACAACTTGTAGCAAAGAAAGCATAAATTTGCTATAGCCTACTACATGGACACCAAAGAAAAACCTGGACATTAGCTTCAGAATTAGCATCAAGATTAGCAGGGTTGTAGTCGAGGGCATACGCGGGTATACAGCGTGTACTCACCTCTGGAGCCCGTATGCTTACCTCACAAAATATTTTTTGCGGTATACTCACCTCTGTGAGAGCGTGTACTCACGTCCAGAAGTACTTTGACATATTTTTACTGTAGACCGTAGACTATAAATTAAACAAAATATCAGGTTCAAATTTAATTATTTCTGTCTGCTTGACCTAGCGAGTTGCAAAACAGCTTTAGAAAAATTGTAACGTTTGTAGAAGGAACGCACCCATGCCGTTTAATATTTCCAGTTTGATTTACGTGACGACGCCGACGACAACGACGCGGAATTTCAAAAGTTTTGATTATTGAAGCAATTGTCAGTCAGAATAGTTTAATTATTATGCCTCAGCCTCCATCCAAAAAAATGAAGCAATCTACGTTGTTTTTTGGCGAGCGGCAGACCAAAGAAGATAGTACATAATATAAAGATCAAGATCAGGGAGATAAAAGATAAAGGTAAAGCGTTGCCAGGCTGCACTAAATCAAGAACCGATGAAAGATGCTGACATGCTCTTTCTAGCTTCATATGCCAAGTTAATGAACCCTCTTGTAGGCCTACAGGCCATGGATTTGATCCAGGGTGACAACATATTTGGGTCATCTCATCCCGACAATAATGGGCCTGAAATAAAAACTTCGGCAATCAACAGACAAATTGATAGCTCCTTTGAGTCCTTTGGTTAAAGCTTTGACTACAGGCAGCCTGTCAGACTAGGAAGGCTTGCGTTCAAAACCGCGTGCAGAAAACCGCACCGTGTAAAACCGCGTGTTCTTTATAGCGCGCGGTCATAACCTCGCGGTATTTATTTTTCCATACGATAAAGTCATTTTTGCATAATGTTGATAATGTTCTACAGCGAGAATGAAAGGTTAAGAAAACGAAGAGGTTAATCCGATACAGTCAATCATGCATAATGTTCATAATGTTCAGGCATAATGTTCTAATATGGTAGTTGCTCTCTTTTAGTATTATTGACATTTACTATGGCTATAATTTGCGCGGTTATGATCGCGCGCTATAAAGAACTACACGCGGTTTTAAACGGCGCGGTTTTCTGCTCGCGGTTTTGAACGTATACCACAAGCAACACATGGTTGCATCCATGTAGGCCCTACCTGCCCCAGTTCAAGTTAAATTTTTTGACGGAGGAAGCCAGGCTGGGGGTGTTTTAGCTTATGCACAACAAGTAAAAGAGTTAACTACTTGTTATCTACAGTAGTCAAACAGTAGTCATAACTACTGTACTTAATTTGAAAGTAGCTAGGAAGTACTTTTAACTACTATTTAAGTAGTTGGTCCGCATCGTGGTAAATATTAGCATAGGTGATGCATCAGAAATTGAGTAATTCCGTCATTTCAATAGCTTAAACGTTCACCAAATCGTTTCCATATTTCGAAAGATTTTCTTGATTGAGCAGGGGCCACAGACCCCTTCCCAAGCCCCTCCCCTCAGTGTTTCGGAGGACTATTCGGTAGCGTGTACTCACCTCTATAATTTGTTTCGGAAAACTAACCGGTAGCGTGTACTCACCTCTAATTTGTTTCGGAAAACTAACCTGTAGCGCTTACTCACCTCTAATTTTACCACTACAGCCCTGAAGATTAGACGTTGATGTACAGATGCTCGGGCAAGCAGCCTCAGCGTTGAATTGCATCATCACAAAGAGTTTAAGAAATTTCTACTGGTGGGGATATGTTGAAAAAAGACACGTTTCGTGGGTTATTTAAGTCGAAAAGCATTGAATCAGAGATGTTGGGAAAAGGACATATTTGTAGCTAATGCAGAAAGCGCCATAATGACTCGTTATTATTGAGAAAATTCAACTTCAAGCCTCAAGGTCATAATAAAACAACTCAGATTTTTATAATTTCTTCAATGTTGGCGACTGGTGGGACTAAAAAGGACACAATCCACTGGTCGGGAACTTGAGAGGGCTGGTGGGGAATTTGCACACCAGTTGACATGTTGAAAAATCCGCTGCTGACCCATGCTTGCACGGAAAATAATGCTCAAGTTATTATTATAGTTGCCTGTACTTCAGGTATCCCAAAATAGCCTTAATTTAGCCCCAAATACTCCCAGGAGCGTTGGCGGCTGGGGCTCCGCCCCAGACCCCGCTGGGGGAGCTTACGACGCTCCCCCAGACCCCCTAATCGGTAGGAGCTCGCTTCGCTCGCGGTTCGCTTTGCTCACTTCGTTCCCGCCCTGCGCGTGGTCTCGTGCTTGTGCGTACACCAAAAAAATCCTGGAGGCGCCCCTGGCTTGGAGTATACGTGGTCCTCATCCACGGAATGTAAAGTGAACGTGCCTCTAAAGGCTGCTGCGTCACAACGAGGTAAGTGTAATTCCTCAGGATACAAAATAAGCTAGCAGCTGCTGTGGTATCTGGAAAGTCAGGCCTCGTCCTCCGCAGCATCAGCAAACGTGCCTCGAAATGCTTCTCGTTACAAGGCGAGGCTCTGGAGACTATTACGACCACTTGGCGGCTAAATCTATCAGCATTATGCTGAATGTCTGAATGCGACATATGCCGGGCGAATGTATGATATAGCGTTGGCTACCAACATATCCATCGGAGTCTTCGGGACTATACTGTACCTAATGGTACAATACTAATGGTGTATAAGTCTTCGTCAATTCTGTGAGCATCTATATCCATCGATATGATGAAGAGAGCAAGTACAGTATGAATCATAAGAATCTAACCTGCAGCCGGTGCAATGGTCCTCTCCCATACGAAGTTCCTGGTAATTTGCACAACGTATTCTGCAGCGTACAATGGCCGCAGATACGTCGACATTCGCATCGTTCCAGGCAGAGGACACAGAATTGCCTGCAGAGCGTCCTATTCACGGAACAGCCCGTTGCCCAGGTTTTAATATGCGAATCATGCATTCATATAGCCAGGTGAAGACGATCCATACGCATACATGCTTTGTTAGCGCACGTATCCATTGAGCCGCTGTCGGTGTGCGCTGTGTGGCCTACACGGCCTATACACATTGTCCGGGTGGTAAAACATTTCAATGCGTCGAGCACATTAAACCATACTCACGCAGGCTTCCGGAAAATAATCACTCAGCATTTCCGAACACGCACGCGTTTATATGTCCTTCAGAAAATTGTGTTTCATCATGGTGTGGCTGATTGATTGAATGGTTGATTGGTTCTATGGTTGATTGATTGATTGATTGATTGATTGATTGATTGATTGATTGATTGACTGATTGACTCAATGGCTGATTGACTGATTGTGTGACTGACTGATTAATTGAGTGATTGAGTGATAAATAGAATGAATGCTTTACTGGTTGACTTACTAGCTGATTGACGGAGTGATTCAGTGATTGACTGAATGATTGGTTGATTGACTGACTGACTAATTGAGAATAAAATAAAATTATAACAGTAACACAAAGTATAAACAATACTAAAATAGGGGCCTACTGTTTACATGTTCAATAAATACGTGTAGGATAAACGGGTAAAAGATTAAACTTTGATCCAGAAAATGATATGCTTATCGATTCCTTTATTGTAATCGCATGCATGAATCTGACTGCGCTGATCACGATCTTGCAACGGTGCCTTGATGTGCATGATGATTAACCACACCTGTCATCGACGCCCTGAACCGTGATGTTTTAGGAGCATCTCAACTGAAACACAGCCGATATGAAACCGGACTGATTGTCCTTCTTGTCTGAGTTGTCCCTCCTTCTGCAGTTAGAGTTGAGATTGTTCAAGCAGATGAGAATTGAACTTCGAAGCATAAAGATACAAATTTACATTCAAACGGAGTTCAGTAAAGAAACACGAAAGCAGTTCACCGCTGCAGCAGCTTGCTACACTCCAGATTGCAGGTTATGAAACGAATACATTTGCTGCGGAGTATCGATATGCAGACACGGTAAACGGTCGAAATGCAAAAGCAAACCATAAATGAAGCATGAAAAGCCTCTGAATCAACAGAAACCTATTTATACTTTAACAAAACCACGAAACGCTATTGAAAGCTGTCTGGCAATCGGGCAACAACGTCGCCCATTCCGTCTGATTGTATTGAACATCATACAGTCCGTATATTAGGCAGCGTATTCGGCAGACAGAGACAATAGCTATTTGACGGTGCTATACATACTGTCTAGAGATTCACGTGTGAATAAGCGTGCTTACACATATAAAGACAATATTACAGACTTACGCATACAAACATATACGAAAACACGCATGCACAGTTACACACACAAACATACATAAATCTGTACACATAGGCCTACACATACATAGCTGCACACAAACAGATACATTCATCCACGCACACAAACACATGTATCCATAGTCCAAGCACACAATTACATCCATACATTTGCGCATAATACGCGTATATGTATGGATGTAGTTATATATGATACATATGTATACATATTATATACATACATACATATATATATATATATATACATGTTGCATCGAAGCCGAGTGATTAGAGCACTCGGCTTTGTAACTTGGAGAGTGCGGGTTCGGGTCTCACCTCAGCCAGTTACTTTAAGCAAATCCTTCGATCAGAATTGCTTCGCGATTTAAATCCAGATTTACTGATCTTGTGAAATGGAAGATAATTATAATAATAATAAAAAGTAATACTACATATTATGCAGGCCATGCATACGTACAGTACATACGATGCATTGCCTGCAGCTTCAAAGCCAATTATCTTTGGATCAGTGGATTAATTAACAGGGATTAGGAGACAATGCGTTTGCGTCGGTCGAATGCAGTCATGCCGACCGAATGCAGTCATGCCGATCGAATGCAGTCATGCCGATCAGTGCGATCCATGCGAAGCAAACCTACATCGGACAGGAATAAGGAGTTGTGTTCCCTGTCCGACCTGGTTCTTTTCTCCACAGATAATAATGTTGGCCTACAACACTGTTTGCGCTCAAGAGAATAGATAAGGATGACTAACCATTCAGACAGACGAAAATGACGCTTAGGTGGAAGACAGCTAAGGAAGTCATTGAGTCGTTGGAGGTGCTACAAGTCTAGGCCACCTTAAGTCTAGACCAACTTAGTCTAGTCCACCTTAGTCTAGGCTAACTTAGTCTAGGCCACCTTAGTCTGGACCACCTTAGTCTAAGTCACCTTAGTCTGTTGCACCTTAGTCTAGGCCACCTTGGTCTAGACTATCTTAGTCTAGGCCACATTAGTTTAGGCCTCTTGGACTTCGGACAGATTATGAGTGCCTTTAGACGGGATCATTACAGTGGATTACGATGATACTGCCTTCATGATTGAGATAATTATATTTCAGATTTTTTATTTTGGCCGCCCACAGTAGACTCATCTCCATTCTAAGCTGACTCACGGGTCTTGGTACTGCACTTAATCAGATCCTTTGAATGCACCAACTCTTATACTATCCATTCTGTTCGATGGGTCTTGGTATCCATTCTGTTCGATATCCATGTACTGAAGGCGTTTGAGTAACGCTCCACGGTGCATCGTGTAATATAACAACGTATCGCATCATATAACAGAAGCGAATTAAAAGTGCAAACATATATATATATATATATAAAACACACATATATATATATATATATATATATATATATATATATCGCTCCAAGATGTTTAATCTGTGTTGCTGATACGAGGATGACAGGTACAGCACAGCTAAGCACATCGATCCCGATCAGTGCTAAGATAGGGCGACCGTGTCTGGGATAACCCAACCTCCCCCCCTCAATCCCAGTCATTTTCCTATCATTTCAGGGTCGGACGTAATTTGAAGGCTTGAAACGTTGTCGTGTCGTTGGATTTCTCTGCAGGATCGTGTTTGCACAAAGGTAACAAAGGTAAACGTAGATCGCAATTTTCAAACACCTCTACAGAATCCACAGAGTTCTCCGAATCATGATCCCGAGGACGAAAGATCTTTCGATTGAGGTACATACACTACCACAGCGATCCCTGTCAACGACAGGGTTTCGTTTTTTCGTTCCAACTTACTCGGAACTGATTTTCCGTCGCTGAATATAATAATGGAAAATTTAATGACCTCCAGGTAGTCTGTATTCTCCGTTGCATTGATGATCATCTATCCAAGTGCTAACCTGTCTCGAATTGTCTTAACTTCACTGCAGCTGTCAGCAAAACCGAGCGATGAATCGAGGCAAATAAACATGCGTGTCACCTGTCCCTTCAATGTCCTTCTTGATGTTCCCCAATTTGTCTCCTGTATACGAGGCAGCGTGTCTAATGCAATAAAATAAATTAAATTATTAAGTAATTAAGTGAATATGCATAATTGATGTTCAATTCAGAATGCAACCACAGAGACCAGTCGTTGATTGTTCTTTACATAATTGTTTTAACGAACTCGGTTTGAAGTATATCGGAAACGAAGCGTAGTTTCTGAAGACTCTCAACTGTCAAACAATCATCCAGGTAGCATGCAACGGTCACATAATTATATTAATTGTCTCGTTACGAAGCATACAGGCAAACAATGTAACACAGTATGCGTAAGATTGAAGTGTCTAGGGGAAAAAATTTTCTATGGGGATGGGTGGGGGAAAATGTTTCTAGGGGGAGCAATACGTTGATGTGTGCACCAACGTATGTACGCATAATATGATCTTCACGCATACCTAAATATATGACCATGTAATAATATGTATCCGTCCGTGTAAATATATATATATAGGCCCTATGTTTGCTACATATGAACAGTGGAAGGACTATACGTAAGGATAAGTTCTGTCTGAATGCACTGAACGGAAAGATCTGGATACACAGTTGATCGTGATCTACTGAAATTGCAATTGCTTTCACAGCTAATACACTAAGTTCCTGCATTACTGCTTCACAAAACCTGCTTCTTAGACGACTTCCGAAAGCATTTGTCTTTATGAATATTTTATTAGAGGTCTTAATCTGACGGCTATTATATATTATGCATTCCGTTCACGCACAATCGCACCAGGAAAAACTTCAGATCAGCTTCCACTTGCCAACTGTTCTTTCCAACCTAAGAAAACAGGCACATGTGGTTTCTTGTAACGGCATGTGTCGTGTTACGGCGCTGTAGAAATCGTCGTATTCATCATCATCATCATCATCATCATCATCATCATCATCATCATCATCATCATCATCATCATCATCATCCGTGCCTCATCTTCAAAAGTGTCTGCTTATGAAGCAACGGAACCTTCTCTTTCTTTTGTGTCATTTCGAAAACGATTGAAGATTTGCATTTTATCTGCTACCAGCGCTTTTGCTGTGAATTCATAAACTAATACTATATAGGCATCTGATTAACAATAACAATAGCGTAGGCATCTATACCTATAATATCCATGTAGTGTCCGTCTGTCGGGGGACGCTACGTCACAAACGGGTTCTGTTCTATTGTGAAACATAAACCGTTTGTCTTGACGACGGCGGTCTTGACGACGGCGATAACCAACGATACATATAGGCCTATAATATGACGTCATAATATGACGGGCAAATACACTAGTAATGATAATAATGCGGTAAATATAATTGTCCAAAGCTTTAAAGCTATTGCCATACACGGTTATTTTGATCCGCCGAATCTTGACGAGTACTATCAATCGCAGATTTTTTATTCTACGAATAATTTGTCAAAACAATTGTGCCGCCTCCATCCCATTTTACCTTCAAAATTGATAGCACAGTTTGTACGAAGCGACAAACTTAGCGGAACTGGTGTAGTGTATACCGTAATGGAACTTGACTAAAGCGCATATTAATACAACTAAATAACATGCAAATGCGCTAACTAAATGCAGTATCATGTAGCCTATGTAAAAACGCAAAGACAAAGAGACATGGGCGCTAGCAGTGCAATGAACAGCAATGACTGTTTGCCCGCGAATTGTTTGCCAATGATTATATCCCATGATTGATAGCAGTGAAGATTACATTGGATGCTCAGCCATGGATGCTTGGCCACATATGCTTACATTGCTTAGCCATGGATTCTTAGCCATGAATGCCAACATTGCCTAGCTATGGATGCTCAGCCACAGATGTTTAACCATGCATGCTTAGCCATAGATGTCTAGCCATGGATGCTTAGCTATGAATGCTGAGTCATGCATGATAGCCATGGATAATAATCATTGATGATAGCCATGTCATCAGCCACAAATGATAGCATTAGATGATGGCTACGCAGAAAGAACTACAAAAGAGGAAAGACACAAAAACTAAAAATAAATCCATACAGTCGACCCCTCTACGTGCCTAGAAATAGAGCTTGGAATGGGGGTGAAGGACGGGCAAATGAAAGAGAGGAATGGATGCTTTTCAAGCGCTTACACCGGCATAACTATGTTTATAATCGAATGTTTCCAAAACTTATGTCGGCGAAACCAAGAAGCGACAGTAAACAGTGAAGCCTATAAATAAATGTGGATCACACACAGTGGATGCATACGTGTGATCAGACAATTCCGCCGTATAATTCCCGAGCTGAAAGCTTCCGTGATGAAATGTATAATAGAGGTGATTTCTTTCATTCGGAGCAAATAATTAGGTCTCATAATTAATTAATTCTAGCGGCTGGTTGCGTTTACGTAAACAACCACAGGCCAAAATAGTCGCTTGCATGGTCAGGAACATATTGACGAACTCCGTTTTGTATTCTGAATGATACCAATAAATTACTACTCATGTCGATTAATACTCTGTATTGCTGCACATAGGGCCTACAGTACAGTGGATAGGTCTACAATGTAGGTCTACATAGACCATTGTAACAATACAAATAGTTTATTAGTTGTAATGACAATGCAGAAAATCTATTCATCCCGAAACGTGCGCAACAAATATGGTAGGCCTATAGGCCTAAATATTCCTTATGCTGTAAGTGCAATGCCTAAATAATAAAAAAAATCTGTACATATACTTTGTAGGACAATTACATGAAAATTTATACTTACTTTATAGAAAATTTATAGGAAAATTTATACCTATTTCTTGGAATATTTATAGGAGAATTTATACGTATTTCATAGAAATATTAGGGGAGAATGTAGACCTATCTTATATTTAAATGCAATGTATAGGCCTATTTGTATTTAGGCATTAATGTTTAAATTAAGGAGTGTTAAGATTGAGATTGAGATGCAATGCTTAAGTTAGGGCAAATTATATAGCTTTTGAAAAAGTAAAACGAGAAAATTTACGATACAGTGGCTTCTTGGAACAAAAAAATTGTCATGTGCATTCTCCTAAACTTAAACCAGTAACTAACATTAATACGGCAGTTTTGACGAAAATATCAGACGTCGTTTTGTTTTTGTGGTTTTCTACTACACGGTAATGTTTCTAATGTTTCTCTAAGACTGGGAGTTGCAAACGTGTTGCCTATTGTGCAACAGGAGATTCTACACCACAGCCATTGGTTGACGTGTGTTGCCTTTGATGTAGAGAGCCGTGAGTTGCATTGCTCTGTCTACGTCTGTGACGTTTTCGACGCCGCTTTGACCGATGGGAAGATGGAGGACTCCCTCGCGCTTCAGTCTCGCCTGGAAAACCAGTCGCAGGCATTTCTCCAGATCGCTAGTCAACACCTGTCGCAGGCCACCGTTCGTCTTGGTGTCTGCTGTAGGACATAAATCAACAGAATTAGATTACGCACAAAGTGATCTCCAGGTAACTACACCCTCAGTCAATGTTAGTCCTACTACTACTTCGACTGCTACTACTACTACTCCCGCTTCCACTATTACTACTACTACTACTACTACTACTACTACTACTACTACTACTACTACTACTACTACTACTACTACTACTACTACTACTACTACTACTACTATTACTACTACTACTACTACTACTACTACTACTACTACTACTACTACTACTACTACTACTACTACTACTACTACTACTACTACTACTACTACTGCTGCTGCTACTGCTACTGCTACTACTGCTACTGCTGCTACTACTACTACTACTACTACTACTCCTACTACTACTACTCCTACTATTACTACTACTACTACTTCTACTACTACTACTACTACTACTACTACTACTACTACTACTACTACTACTACTACTACTATTGCTGCTGCTACTACTACTACTACTACTACTACTACTACTACTACTACTACTACTACTACTACTACTGCTAGTGCTACTACTAGTGCTGCTACTACTACTACTACTACTACTCCTACTACTACTACTACTCCTACTACAATTACTACTACTACTACTACTACTACTACTACTACTACTACTACTACTACTACTGCTACTACTACTACTACTACTACTACTACTACTACTACTACTACTACTACTACTACTACTACTGCTAGTGCTACTACTAGTGCTGCTACTACTACTACCACCACTACGACTACTAACCTACTGCCATCACCATCACAACTAACGTACTACTACTGACCTATCATTAGTACTACTTTTACTACCGCTATACCACTACTAGCCTACTACTACTAGCCTACTATTATTATTACTACTACTGCTTCTACTACTGTTTATTATTATTACTGCAATAATAATAATAACAATAATAAAAAATAATAATGATAATAATAATAATCTATACATATAGTTTCCTTATATGCAAATTTGTCTGTCGCAGGACGCTACGTCACAAACGGCTTCTGTTCTATAATTGTGAAACCGTTTGTACTGCCGTCTTGACGACGGTCGTCTTGACGGCGGCGATCAGAGCATTTTAACAAACGATACATATAGGCCTATAATGATACACTGTCGTCACGTCATAATTTATGACGGGTTAATACACTAGTAATAATAATAATAATAATAATAATAATTATTATTATTATTATTATACCGTTGCAGCCGCTTTCTGGCCGAGGAGAGGCGATATTTTGTGGGTCAATCTCAAAGTCATCGACAACAGGGCGTGCCCAGGTTGACCGACGCAAGGCTTCGACCTTCGCTTCACGTGGTGGATACAGAGTCCAGAGCATCTCCATCACTTCCTGCTTCAGCAGGTGATCCTGATTCTGAACCGTCTTGCTTGATCTGGTTTTGGAACCGTGAAAGCGACAATGGGCGCAGTCTACAGACATCAAGAGAACATTTAATACCGGTCGTCTGTACGATTGCATATGTCGTGATGACCATTATTTTAGCCTATGTCCAGAAATTATGAGAAAACAAGAGCAATGAAAGAAAGGGACACAGACGTGATCGGTAGTAAATCTACAGACAGACGGAAAGAGACCCATAGACCTACCTACGGTGACTGCATACAGATAATGAGTTTCATCTCTCTCTCTCTCTCTCTCTCTCTCTCTCTCTCTCTCTCTCTCTCTCTCTCTCTCTCTCTCTCTCTCTCTCTCTCTCTCTCTCTCTCTCTCTCTCTCTCTCTCTCTCTCTCTCTCTCTCTCTCTCTCTCTCTCTCTCTCTCTCTTTAACCGTCCTCGATACGAGGGTTGGTCGCATTGTGGACGACTCTTCTCCATCCTTTCCTGTTCTCGGCTACTCGCAGCAACCTCTCTGTTGATAATCCCAACCATTCCAATTGGGACAGCTTATGAAACTCATCCCCCTCAAAGTCCGACCCACACCTCCCGCTTCATAAGCTGTCCCAATTTCTTTCTGCTAAATATTGCGTATGCCCCTAAACGATATGACCCATATATAATCGTTAAATCCACGCCATTAGGCCTATAGTTTCCATTCAAGATGACAGGATTAAGATCCAATTTCTACAAGATTTATTTTATGGCTACCAACTTTATGTAGAGCAGGGTTTGCAGATTGACGAATGAAGAATGGCAACCCTCCCCTGGTATCACGATGGGGTTCCCTTAACAAGATGACCTTTCCCATATATGATGGGCGTTTGATACTCTAGACTGACAATTATTTTTGCTGCGCTATAAGAAACGTCTAATTCACTGATCTGCGAATCTATTCTCTGATAGCATTCCTGCTCTTCATAAAAAAAACTAACTACCAGGAGGGTACCTTGAAGCACCACCATTGATGCAGCCAATGAATACAACGGACGTCCTTAATTGAATCTCTTAGTCTCCCTCCCTCAGCTCCGAAAACGCATGGAAACTTTTACGTTTTTTCAGCGATGACACTGGACCGGGTCAGAGGCGCCACTGACCGTCTGAGTGGCGCGTTATAAATTTTCAATTTCAATTACAATTACGATTATTATTTATTATTATTAATTACGATTAATTAATTACGATTCGTGTAGCCTACATTAATTAATCCGGTATGTGTATTCAAGGCCGTAGCTAGGGGGGTGTTTTGGTGTTTAAACACCCCCCGAAATTAAATAATGTAAAAATGAAACAATGCATTTACTAACTCAAAACCCCTTGGTCGGTTGATTTGGTTGCTTGTCGGCTTGCTCAAGGACGAGAAAATACCCCCCGAAACAGAAAACACCCCCCGAAACAAAATCCTGGCTACGGCCTTGCGTGTATTAACCTACAGACTTTAACAAGCAGAAATGATAAGCAACAATTTGCGCGACGCCTGCACATCGTGCAATGGTGTTGTTGTTGTTTCGTGCAAATGAGGATCGAGTGTCGTGTCATTGGTCCATTAACACGCACCTGAATCAGGGCAGACGATGTCCATTATTTCATTTCGGATTTTCGTCGCAGTGCGATGATCGGATGCTGAGAAAACCAGATTCCCATCAGACGCCAAGACTGCGTTGATCGCGTTCTGACCAGCATTCGGATCTGTAGAATCTGATTATGAACAGATCACATGGAATTACATGTAGATCACTTGGCCTGCCTCCATTTATAATATCAGAGAGGCAACTACTGGCCTAGTTAGCAACGTTGGTTACAGCGTACTTCCCATACACCTGTGCGCCTGAGAATGCGTGATAACGCCGATTCGCATACGGATGGTGGCTTATTTCAGAGAGCTGAATCTCGGACTAGCACGTGTCCGTAGGCCTACATGGGGACCCAAAATGGCAAAATAGCTCCCAATCAAAAGGGGAGCGATGGTAAAGTATTTCATCCGACCAATTCATTTTAAACATGAGCAGGTCGAAGTCATACGGTTGCTGTAGAAAAACGTGTACATCTACATTTACGTGTAGACGAATGGTTGAATTCGCTCGCTTTGGAACACTTAAACATGGATTTGTAGGTCTTTCTAAATATCTTTACCGTGTTGACAAATACGGGGCTGAGCATAATGCATATAATAATAGTCTTAGGCGCAAGATCCGATTGTGGCGCTCTCTGGAGATTAATGTGACAACAAGGAAGGTTGCTTAGAATGGCGCCATATGCGCCATATAATATATCGCTGCATAATGTTCACAGTGCTGTAGCGAGGGGTGTTCCAGCGGTGCCATGGAACAGAGCACAACTCAAGAGGGAGCGCGAAGTTTGAGACGAAATGATTTAAAAATTAAACTAATTACTTTATTTTGAAATATAATATCCATTTAAAATAAAATAAATATAATAAAATTAAGTGCCAGCAAATAAAATTGTAAATATGTAATATTAAGCTTAATAGATAGATACCCAGTGTGAGAATTGTAGACAAAAAGACTGGGGGTTACACTTTGATGAGTTTGATCCATGTGAAGTTGAATATTTTATTCGTATTTTGCAAACTGAGAAAATTGAAAAATGAAATAGAAAGCTTAAACTCCTTAAAGTGATGACATCGCCAAATTTATTAGTACATAATTCACCTTGTCACAAATCTCACAATAAATAAGAGCATTACTTTATTAGTAACCCACAAAGCGATATGTGAAAGAAAATGCTAAAATATATGCACAATATAATCACACTATAGCACGACTGGGGGTTGGTTGGAAACGACCCCCGGGTGTGCAATGAAGACTTAACTGGAGGGCCCTAAGAAAGACTAGGGGTGGTTAAACCCCCAAATCCCCCGACAATTCTCACCCTGTAAGTTCATGCCATGTCGTTTGAACATATTTATAGTAAATATTATATTCGAGATAACAAATTTGGTCGTTATTGGTTAAGTTGATCTATGCTATATTTACGCTTGGCACAGAGCCCAATTATAGCTTGCTACGTTCCTGTGTGTTTGAGCTTTAATTTCATGACTTGCTAATATATAAAGTATTTTAAAGTTTGCTAACAACTATCGTTTCACTTATTTCATATTATACCTAGCTATAATTATAATGATCGTTCACTCAGAGGCTCAGAGCACTTACACAGCGTCTCTTCCAGATAGGCTACCAACTCAATCCAAAGATAACTGTTTTTTGTACAATCGGTAGAGGTCTCCAGTTTGCCAGCTGCGTTTGTGGCTCGTTACTAACGGGCGCAGTATGAGGGATAAATACCAGAGGGAACTTTCAACGATCAGGTGCTCATGTGCTCTACGCGGAGGAGGTAAGCCATTTAAGATGCATTTCACTTTTCCAAGTCACTCGGAAGATCTGTTTTCCAAGTGCTAAACAAGTGTCTTAACATTCCAGAATGAATTCGATCACTGCGTGCACGGCTTATATCTAAAAGCTCTCTACAGAACTGATTTCAAGTTGAAAATTTCATTAAGGATAACAGTGTGAAAGGTTCTTTGAACTAGCGCCAAGAAATGATATAGATATAGGTTTAAATTACCTAAGAAACCGAAAGGAAAATTGGGGTAGAAATTCTTCAGTGCGCGAGTTGTAGACCTGTGGAATGCTTTCAATGATGGTAGGCCTACTGTCTCAGTGGACACTACACGGCTTTGAAAAGGAAGTCTAGAAGGATGGGCTTATTAAACGTTGTAGGTTAAATTGCAGTAGTTCTAACGCAGATTACACATCTTCTGAACCACTTAAAACCTTTGTAATATTATATTGTGTTAATGCGAATCTCCGTGGCATCTTTTAGGTTATGATTTGAGGCTTCACTGGATGGCTACCAGTCCTGTACTCACCAATGACAATCAGTCGTATGTTGTCTTCCTTGGCGAGTTGACATTCACGTATCAAGCGATCTGTTTCTGGACCCCATTTTGAACTGAGATCGTCTGCGACGGTTGCACTGACATCATCATCATCTTCGTCATTATCATCATTTCTTTCAGCGTTGACAGATGACCTTCTGCTGGACACAGCGCCTGGAACAGACAGCCTACGGCGACTGTTTGAGTTGACGTTCCCAGTGGTTAACATTCCTTCAGTGCTGACAGCAACGGATGGTCTGCGGCTGCTGGAGTTGACATCAATTGATGGTCTACGGTTGGCAGGGTTGACGGCAATTGATGGTCTACGACTGGCAGGACTGACAACATCTGATGGTGTCCGTTTGGCAGGGTTGATGATAATTGATGGTGTGCGGTTGGCAGGGTTGACAACATCTGATGGCGTCCATTTGGCAGGGTTGACGGAAATTGATGGTCTACGATTGGCAGGATTGATGGCAACTGATGATGTGTGATTGGCAGGGTTGTCAGCATCTGATGATGTCTGTTTGGCAGGATTGACGGCAATTGATGGTCTACGACTGGCAGGGTGGACGGCAATTGATGGTCTACGGTTGGCAGGGTTGACAGCAATTGAAGCTCTGCGTTTGTCTGATTTGTTAGTGACAGATGCCTTTCGTTTAGTTGGTTCGGTTGGTTGCGACCGAAGAACGATCGCCATTCTGTTTGAGACGTCATTGCGAGACTCTGACGTCATCACTTCACGCATCGTCTCCAGAGACTTTTCCAGGTTTCCTGATGAACCTGTTCCGGGGTATTTGAGCTCTCCGATGGCGGATATGACGTCGTTCTTCTCCTGAAATGTGGAAAGGCCAAACCACTGTGTCTCTGTGTTGATGCAACCGACTCTAACGGAGTTGGCAGTGACACAGTCCAGTCTTCCAAGCAGATCGCAAATCACTTTCTTCTGCTTCTTGAAAGTGTCCGCGTCTTCTGCGGACTCCATGACAAACATCAACTCTCCAGTTCCAGCGCAGCCTGAAACAGAACTGTTGGCGTTGCCTCACAAACGGAAACGATAGTCTTTACAAAATTCTTGTAAAGTTCCCTGTCAACCCTGGCAACCATACACCAAACGTACACACTGCTTCTATCCTATATTACAGCTAAGTTTATAATGTGTCTTTTACAGAATAAACTGTTAAAAACCGTTATCGATTTTCTGGCTGTAGTAGTTAAACAGCAGTAAGAGATGCGAATATGGACTCAATTCTTTAAATGTGTAGACCCCCTATCCTTAAATTCAATCTCACTATTTAGAATTTGCTTTCGACCTTTGAAGGCGAGTTTGAAGGCGGCGTCGATCTCCTTCTTCGTCGGATACATTCCAGCCTTACGGAAGAACTCAGATAGTTTCTGCGTCGACAGTTTGCCATCCGCAGTCGCCAACTCTGAGAACACCTTTTCCAGTCCTACAAACGTAAAGGAAGTCCGAGGACAACTGGACCAGTAACTCAAAGGGACCGAGCCTCCTAAGACACACTTTCTTATGATCACCATCTTCACACAAGTTGCATATTCCTAGCATGGATGGATGAAGGTTGCCAAGGGAAAAATTACAATGGAAACAGCCACAATAATACATATAGGCCCTACTGAAGAATAAAATAAAGCTGAGAAACAGGAAACTAAAGAAAAAAGATAGCATGTTAAATGCGTACAAGGAAACCGGAAACTTCATTTATTTGTTATCCATTCAAAGCATTTCTTAAGCGAGCAAAGTCAGTGAAGTTGAATCCGAGGCTCGGATGAATGTTTGCAAGATGGTCCGCAAAGTAATAATTCTTGACAAGTGATTTAACAGATGTTGGCAAGTGGAGTTTTTTTGGTAGACGATTCTAAATATAAAGGGAGCAGCACTGCAGTCGGAAGCACAATAGCACATCATCCATCAACCAGTGTTTAATCTAGACGCCTTTAGGGGGGAAATCCCCCCAGGAGTTATGTTTTCCCCCAGAGGCCAGCAATATTATAATGAAGAGACCTGTTTTGGGAAGAAATTCCCTCCCCCAGGATACATGGTGCGTTCTCCCCAGAGAGGAGTAAACGAGTAATAGAAGAATAAAATAACAGTATAAGATATATGAAAGTGTTTCGCGAGATGAATTGCTAAAAAAAGGTCGTCAAAGTTTGAAGTTTGGAAAAAGTCAGGAAAGTGGGACGAATTACTAAAAAAAGTCATCAACATTTTTTCAAGATGAAAGTCCTAAAATCCTTACAATTTTTTTTGTTGGAACGCGGATGAAATTTTTCCCAAAAAGGTCGCCGTTGAAAGGTCGCCGTTGTTTCCCCCCTCACAAGAGGGGGACTAGATTAAACACTGTCCATCAACTGTGCTGAGTATAGGCTCTATGAACTATGATGGGCCAGCAGGAGGAATGTAGCAGAACAAAAGAACGCAATCAAGATAGAAGAGAGCAAATGAACCAGAAGAAAGCAGAAATTCATCGACTGCATGAAATATATAGGGCCTATGCTTATGAGTTCCCGAAACGAAAGAGAATAAAAAACCTTTTGGAAATGATTTAATTTAAACCATCATGCTACGATGTTTCTTTTAGCCAATGCATGTACCGCAAAGAAGTTACACCTTACACTTCATCTATTATGAAATAAAAACTACAGCTCCCTCTATTAGGCCTAGATGATATCTCCAATAAAATGATTGAATGCGCCGTTGTTCTTTTATCTACAACGGGCGTGTTTTCTTACTGTTCTGATTGTTCAGAAAGTGTAGAACGTCGTCCAAGTTGAAGTCAAATTTGGTCGAAATTTTTTTCACTCCATACCGTCCTTGAACTTTCTGGACCAAATCTTTGTAACTTTTCACGAAGTCGGACCAGTTGTAATTGGCGCCCATTTGCTCTTGCAACTAAAACCCAAAAAAACAATGAACGAAGCAAAATAAAAAACACCAGGTCTGAATAAGAACAGAAATATTGCACTGGCCTGTGTACAAGAAAATTCACTCTAAGAACTTGGAACAGTTGACATTTATGGCAAATGGTTCGCTAATTAGAATTCTAGGCCTAATTTTGTTTTCCTGTTATTCCGGTTTTTGCTTTGATAAATTAATTTTTTACTTTTTAATGCGTCGTTCAATAGTGTATACAAAGTGTCAATCGATGGCGAACCATTGACTATCCAGTTTATCCCTAATCCGGTCAATTCCAGAAGGTCGCACCGTTGAGATGGAAAGAAATCCAAACAGAGATAGCAAGGTGAAACAGGGAGAGGTCTATACAACAGATCGGAATGAAAGCCGATCGGACAAACAGTTGGACGAGTCACATTTATTAGATTTTAGTACTGCAACATTTGCACCGACCATGAGTTTGATTTTGCGTAGTTTTCTCTTGGCCACAAAATCTCTCCATTTTCTCTGGATTTTCTTGGCCGCTGCATTCTGACGCTCTTCTCGAAGTCTCACCGAATGAAACAACCTGTAGCATGGGTCAAATCACTCACATCAATATGGAGTTAATTACACAAGTAATACTAGCAGTACGGAAGGGTTGGCGCATCCTGGTACAGACTTTGAAAACTCGTCACCCAAGGTTCTCGAACGAGAAATCACACCCTAGCCGGTTCCGCGACACTGCTAAACAGTGAAGTACGGATATTTGTTAGGTATTTGTAAAATATGAGTAGGATCATAACAAGGAAACTTTAATAATCGTTAAAGCTGAGTCACAATTCTGTGTGCATTTTCTACTTTTCTAAATGCTTTCTATATACTTCTGCTTCGATTTGATTAGTTAATTGGTATAAATTAATAGCCACGAAAGTTGGAACGTCTTAAATGCGTCTTTGACCAATACAATTAAAGAGTTTGAATAAAAGCGCATTATAGTACACATAATGGCTATTATTGTAATTTGGAGCATTTAATTAACACAATACGTGCTTTTCGTTTAATCTTTAGTCCTTCAAATCTGCTCCTTGATTTTAGACGCTGAACAATACAAGCTCATAAGGATAAGCCTATTATTTTTCGCACTATAAACGCTGATAGGCGTACATCCGCCAACAGATAGGTCTGCTAGGATTAACCTACACGGATGAGGATTACAATAAGCCGTCTTACTCGTAGAGTTCGAGGTGTGGGCCAATCCCTCCATTGACGGTGATGAACGGATGTCTGCCTTTGCAGTCTTCAGCGACGCAACCTGTGCACATCGTACACCAGTCACCCGAACATTCAACCTCCATATTGTTGCTATACGACAGAACACTGAAAACGCTCTACAGGACGACAACCTTGAACAATAGCACACATTACCGTCTCTGTGGTATATAAGCCGATTGAAATTCTTTCATCAGATGCTTAAAGCCCTTTCTTGTCAGACAAAACTGACTTTAGTGATGCAAGAAGTGTATATTTGGACCGATGAGCTTTATCTATACAGGCCTATAGGAGAGATCCAAAAATGCTATCAATACTGTATCTACGCGCATTTGCATTCCAGCTCTGCATGGATAGTCTGCTAATCCTACTGAGTGAGCCAAAAGCCCGCGCTTTTCCTATACAGGCCTACAGGAGACCTGATTGTGTTGGTCTCTGTCAGACTATACAAAGGAGCAGTGCTCTGCATAATGGCGCGAAAACAAAGCTGGTTTCCCTAGAAACCAGTGAAACATATGCATTACCTAATGCGCACACGCTGCTACTGCCTGCATGTCTGCACGCCCAGAAGGACACACGCTGTAGCCATAACAAGGAGCAGGACTACATAAGACTCCAATGGAAACAAGATTACTGTTGATGATATTGAAGAAGAAAACAGTAGCGAATGCTTGAGCTATTGACCGATCTTTACGACTGCTGGGATTGGAGCTCAGTCATGCGAAACATTTGAGCCTCAAACATATTATTACATCTTTACATTTTAGCAAGTATTTTATTATGCATTTCAATAGAAGCCAGATCCTAATGGAAAAATGAGAGTGGAAAACATGCAAAGACAAATAGTTTACAAAAATAACGAGCTGATAGAATTTTAAATCAAACTTAGCGCTATAGTGAACGATGTTTGATGAATTTGTCGCTGCCACTCTAAATTGCTACAGGCCATTTTATTGAAATTTCTCTTGGTCTGTTCTTTATTTGCATTTTCTAGAGCACGGTGATTCGAAAACAGCTGGCAACGGTCTTAACTCAGCTAACCCGCCTTTGGTTCCAAAGTATTTTTGTATAGTTAGGCTTTCAATATAATGACCACTACTGACTCCTTCTAAGACCCTGCGAGGCAGAACGCAAACGTTTTTTAAACGTTTTGCCTGTGGTTTCTGTTTTTTCAATTTCGTCTCTGTCTAAGGTTTATTTTGTGCACTTGATGTCTTTATCTAGTAATCTTCTACAATTCCTGCGGTCTCTTTAGACTCCAGAACATTAGTTAGCAAATCAATAGCAACAAAAAACTATCAATAAGACGCATACCGGTACTTTCTGAATCGCTGACAGTTGATAACAACGTACAAAATACAAAATACTAAAATGGGAAGAATTGGTAATCACTAGAGCTCACACTGATCCACCTCCTCGGAATAAACTCCCACCAGGACTACATTAGGTGCCGTACTTTATGCATGATACTAGCGTACCAACTCTATTTTCTTGCAGTTTCTGCACAGGCCTTTAATTCAAAACACAGCAAAACCTGCTTTTCAAAAACTCAATCCTATGGATGCCCCTCTCATTGATATTGATAGGCCTTATTATTTTCGTCTCCACTATAGCTATCGTCCATCATAGACGTCTGGCTGTCTGTCTACCTTTGGTTCTGGACTTGGAAAAAATCTGACCATACCTGTCTCACATATGCTGTTTTGACTAAGCCCCTATGAACAAGCTTCTTTCCAGGCTTACGCCTAGCTATTTTTGGTGTTAAAGATATCCGGATAGTAGGTTTTAGTTAAACTTTAAGCTAATTTTATTATAGTCCAAAATCCAAATTGTTTAATTCACATCCAGACCAACTGCAGATGTACAATTTGTGGTTTAGCTCTGCAGAGAAACTATGAGCAGATGTGTAAATTATACGTGGAATTAGCAGTCAACAAGAGGTACTCTATTTCCTTACTATAGGCCTACTACATATCGAAACCTACCTGTCTGCATATTAATTTTCTAGAAGATTAATATCATATGGTGAATCAACTTCAGAGAATTCAAGGAGGCCTACATATTGTCTGTAACGTTTTTACATGTATTAAATTTATATAGTTCAAACTGATGAATTCATCTACATAATGTCCGTACGATTTGAGTTCTTTAGTCCAATCTAACAGAAATTGTGTGAATTTATATACACTTATGATAGTAATCATTTAAAACTGGATTCCCTCGTTCTGTTCTCCTACTTTCCTTTACTTTCGCTTCGGTTCCAAGTCCAGACACGTAGGACTGATCTTATCGATATTGACCTATGCCCTATTCCATCCAATCCTCCTCCTTCCAAGCTTTCTCGTCTTCATCTCAACCCGCCTTAGCAGCTCCTCTGCCTTCTCTCGCTGGTCTCCCTAACAACCAGATCTCCACTGGACATCCCTGGACAACCCCTCTGACACGACGAAGCAGCGCTCGTGACTAGGCTGGTGCCCTGCGCTTAGCTTTCGTGTAACGCTTAAGAAATATGGAGTTTAGGATTACGACCTGATTACGGTTTCATTCTGGAACGCCATCGGTTGATGCCTTGTGCATTAGACACCGGCGCAATAGAAGTTATAACTGAAAAATCCCTGGCCTCTGACCCCCCCCCCAAGTTCAGTCCGCTGCTCGTCTTGTCTTAAGACACTGTCTTGGCTTCTGTGTTGGCGGTAGACAAACCTTTTGCTTATGACATCTTTTCTCATAGGCCGTATTTATTTATTCCGGATATTTCTATAGCGCCTCTCGAAGTCAACTACTACTCAGAGGCGCTCCCGACTACAGCATTTGATACTGTGAGCAATTGCGAGTGAAGGACTTGCCCAAGGTCCGTACGCAGCGGCTAGAGTGGGATTCGAACCTGCAACCCTCCGGTCACAAGGCGCCGAACTTACCACTGAGCCACCACGCCCCACTGGGGAGGAAAAGTATACTTATGTGTAGTCGCCCAATTGCGGAACCCTGTGTTTCCCGAGACCACCAAAGCCATATATTGATTCCAGTGTTTTGACGACGACGGTGTTTCTGTGAAGATATATATAGCGTCAGAGGCTGACGACATTTAACAACCTGTTCTAGGCATTCTCATCGATTTTGTGCAACGATGCCAGAGGAGGTTTCCTTTTGTCCAAAACCCATCGACCATTCAGGCCTATCTATATGTGCATTTAGACTTATAGATTTATGTATAGGCCTACGCATCCATGCACGTCGGGCATGTCTACCTATATTTTATAAATGCCAGTATATCATAAAATAATTGATTATTGTATGCCTCATAATAGCTCGTATTTATGATATATCTAACATATTTTTATATCTGCAAGGGTGGTTTTTCTAATATATGCATTATATTATATTATATTATATCATATCATATATATATGTATATATATAAGACATGCGCCCTACGTAGGCCTATATACATCTGCATAGACTTATGCATGTATTAATCCTACTTGAGTATATATACCTACTTGAGGCTACTTCCATGACTATTATTTATATATTTAATATAAAAGTAGGCCTATATAACTATGCTATGTGTAATGCTGTATATATATATACATGTATATAATAATTCTGATTAGAATAGACGCAAATATCAGAGGCGACGCACGTGACAGACAAAGCAAGAGGCAGCGTTTTAAGACAATACAATCCACGCATGAATGGCCCGAATCAATAGACGTGAGGCGACAATGATTTCTGCGCATCGTAATAATGGCATTAAAGCGACGCCGTCGCCTCCTCCTCCTCCTCCTCCTTCTCCTTCTCCTCCTCCTCTTTCTCGTCTTCTTCTTTCTGGTCCTCATTCTCCAGCTTCGTGTTTCCCTTTTCCTCCCCAGATCATGCCTCTGTACCAGTTGCTATCCAGTGTTCTCACATAAAACTCCAAGAGTCTGCGCTGTAGCGCTGCACACCAAAGCAGTTTCGAAAGCTAAACTGAATAACCGACAATGAACAACAAATCTATCAACAGCTTCCACTGATCCTGATATTTATATCTTTGTATGTTTCTATATTATAATTAGTAAATAACAATACATATTAGTATGCATATAAATCAGTGGTTAAAGCGGTTTTGGTGAGCAGTGGGAACGCCAAAGAAGAGTTTCATTGGAACGCATGCGTGAGCAGTGGGAACGTAAGCAACGAATTTCGAGAGCAGTGGGAACGCCGTTCCCACGCGTTCCCATCCACTTTAACCCCTGCATGATATAAATATGTATCACAAGCTCGTAAATGATTTGATGGGCGCCAGTTAAACATCTCGCGATGAAGTTTTGCGGTTCATGTACCATAAATGGACAGCGGTGGTGAAGGATCTCACATGATCAATTCAGTTAAAACGAGCGGAGTCGAGGCTATATGAAGGGCTTGCCTCAATAACCAGGTATGTCGACATACCTGGTTTATGTGAAAATGTATGCCAGCGTGCTTGGAATATTGTATTCTATATACCCTGCAAGTTTGGTGCAAATCTGATTATTTTTGAATTGGCTTTTGGATAAACAAGTTTGTCGACATATGGTATTTAGCAGCCGGCAGTATTTCTCCAGTGCAATAACCCGGTATGATAACAAAAATTGTCGTTTTTTCTTGTTATCTTTGTATTAAAACCGGTGCAATAATCAGGTTATTTGACATACCCGGTTATTGACTCTTACTTACTCTACAATTCACTGATTTTGCGTTATTTTTTTCTTACTGTAATGTAGCTATGATCAGTGCTCGAAATGGAAAATTTTACGAAACGGAACGCTAGTCAAAGATATGGGATCATTCACGTTAATTTCATAGTATTTTCCACAGTAATTCATTTGACGAACCGGAACGGAACGCTGACGAACCGGAACGGCGTTCCCGTGCGTTCCGGTCCATTTCGAGCACTGGCTATGATGACTTACCTTCTTATTGCACGATTAATTTGTCCTGTGTGCTAGTCATCATTTGGTGCAAGAATAAGGTATGTCGACTAACAGCAGACGATTTTTGTTTCATACTGGGTTATTGAGTGTCAATAACCAGGTATGAAGCAAAATGTCGTGAAAAAACATTAATGTTATATTTTGCATTGCATTATGTAACAATTTCGTGAAAGACAATAATAAATCACACGGTGCTTCAAACAGCTTGTCGATATCTCGTAAAATGGCTTAGATACAACACTTTGAAGTGTCAAATCTTTGAAGCCATTTTCCCAAAACTCAAAAAATCCGACATACCTGGTTATTGCTGCAAGCCCTTCATATGGTCGCCACAGAACAACATGTACATAGATCGTAATCGTAATCGTAATCTCCAAACTTCTAAAGCGCCACTCGAAGGCCAAGCGCAGGACACCAGCCTATTCACGAGCGCTAAATGCTGCATTAATAGTTGCTGAAAGTTGCCTTTTATAGGCCTAGCCTACTTCTTAGTTAGCATGTAAATTTTAGATTTCTTTGGATAAGTTATTCAGGTGTCCCAAGGACCCTTAAATATTGGTGATTTGAAAGCTCCGAAGCACTGTATTCAACGTAATCTGTTGTACGTAGACCTAAACTAATTTATGAACAGCTTTAGGGAGTTCTAATGATCTTTTAGTAAGTGGTGGCAATTCATTCGAGTTCCTAGAGATGAGCAGGAGCTTCTAACTGACCAGAGAACAGTAAGGTTGATGTGTATCAGCAATGTCGACAAACCACTTGAGACAAATAAGCTTGTTAACCAAACAGAAGAGAAAAGCTAAACTGGCTCGACGATTCGAAAACTATCGCAAGCCTACTATCAAAATGCAGACTCTCGCAGACTCTCGTAAAGACTCTAAACAGGGCTGGTAGACATATTTGGTGGTGCTGATAACAAGATGTCAACTACAGGAACTTTTTTGAAAACGGTAAAATTTAAGAGTATAGGCCTATATGCTTTAAGTTTATGCTATCAGGAACTGTACGAACTTGAGGCATTAGACGTCCGTGTAGATATTGAAGTGACCGATACTGCACTGCAGAGCTGATATTGCACAAGTTTACCAAATAACTGCGATTTAACTTTTCTTTGAAAACTTGAACAAACATTCGGAACACCGTAAAACATAAATGTTTTGATCACGAGAAATAAAATAATTAATGTACTAATTACTGTAGTTCAATCTGAAATTCAGTTCATCAAGTTCATCATACTGACATGTCGTTTGGACTTTTAATGCCAACAAAGTTTACAAAACTGTTCGATGAACTTTGCCCAAGTAGAATCAAAAAACGCTGGTGAGCACGGTACCCCGCCTACCATAGGTAGGCGTCTGGAACCATCATGGTTAAGAGTTGGTTTTCGGCTTTGAGGAAAATGTCCACTTATGTCGAGGCTCTGCCCCAGCCCCTCTTTAGGATAGTTTAACGACGCTTCCTCAGATCCCCTTAACGACAGTTTGAGGAAGGGTGTGCAGTTTACATTTCTGAGTACTTCAGGCGCTTATTCCACGTCCACCTCGATTCCACTTCCATCTCTTCTTCCTTCTAATCTAGTCTTCTCTCAGCCTCCTTCTTATCATTTGCAGAACAACGACAACACAACACAAACAACCGACCAAGAATGGGCTTACGGGGTTTTACGCCACGCCAGAGGCCCACCTGCCAAACAAAGGGCTTACGGGATTTTAAGCCACGGCAGAGGCCCACCTGCCAAACAAAGGGCTTACGGGATTTTAAGCCACGGCAGAGGCCCACCTGCCAAACAAAGGGCTTACGGGATTTTAAGCCACGGCAGAGGCCCAGCAGGTCAACAACCACACACACACACACACACACACACACACACACACACCCACACACACACACACACACACACACTCAAACCAAGAATGGGCTTACGGGGTTTTACGCCACGCCAGAGGCCCACCTGCCAAACAAAGGGCTTACGGGATTTTAAGCCACGGCAGAGGCCCAGCAGGTCAACAACCACACACACACACACACACACACACACACACACACACACCCACACACACACACACACACACACTCAAACCAAGAATGGGCTTACGGGGTTTTACGCCACGCCAGAGGCCCACCTGCCAAACAAAGGGCTTACGGGATTTTAAGCCACGGCAGAGGCCCAGCAGGTCAACAACCACACACACACACACACACACACACACACACACACACACACACACCCACACACACACACACACACACACACTCAAACCAAGAATGGGCTTACGGGGTTTTACGCCACGCCAGAGGCCCACCTGCCAAACAAAGGGCTTACGGGATTTTAAGCCACGGCAGAGGCCCAGCAGGTCAACAACCACACACACACACACACACACACACACACACACACACACACACCCACACACACACACACACACACACACACTCAAACCAAGAATGGGCTTACGGGGTTTTACGCCACGCCAGAGGCCCACCTGCCAAACAAAGGGCTTACGGGATTTTAAGCCACGGCAGAGGCCCAGCAGGTCAACAACCACACACACACACACACACACACACACACACACACACCCACACACACACACACACACACACACACACACTCAAACCAAGAATGGGCTTACGGGGTTTTACGCCACGCCAGAGGCCCACCTGCCAAACAAAGGGCTTACGGGATTTTAAGCCACGGCAGAGGCCCAGCAGGTCAACAACCACACACACACACACACACACACACACACCCACACACACACACACACACTCAAACCAAGAATGGGCTTACGGGGTTTTACGCCACGCCAGAGGCCCACCTGCCAAACAAAGGGCTTACGGGATTTTAAGCCACGGCAGAGGCCCAGCAGGTCAACAACCACACACACACACACACACACACACACACACACACCCACACACACACACACACACACACACACACACACTCAAACCAAGAATGGGCTTACGGGGTTTTACGCCACGCCAGAGGCCCACCTGCCAAACAAAGGGCTTACGGGATTTTAAGCCACGGCAGAGGCCCAGCAGGTCAACAACCACACACACACACACACACACACACACACACACCCACACACACACACACACACACACACACACACTCAAACCAAGAATGGGCTTACGGGGTTTTACGCCACGCCAGAGGCCCACCTGCCAAACAAAGGGCTTACGGGATTTTAAGCCACGGCAGAGGCCCAGCAGGTCAACAACCACACACACACACACACACACACACACACACACACACACCCACACACACACACACACACACACTCAAACCAAGAATGGGCTTACGGGGTTTTACGCCACGCCAGAGGCCCACCTGCCAAACAAAGGGCTTACGGGATTTTAAGCCACGGCAGAGGCCCAGCAGGTCAACAACCACACACACACACACACACACACACACACACCCACACACACACACACACACACACTCAAACCAAGAATGGGCTTACGGGGTTTTACGCCACGCCAGAGGCCCACCTGCCAAACAAAGGGCTTACGGGATTTTAAGCCACGGCAGAGGCCCAGCAGGTCAACAACCACACACACACACACACACACACACACACACACACACCCACACACACACACACACACACACACACTCAAACCAAGAATGGGCTTACGGGGTTTTACGCCACGCCAGAGGCCCACCTGCCAAACAAAGGGCTTACGGGATTTTAAGCCACGGCAGAGGCCCAGCAGGTCAACAACCACACACACACACACACACACACACACACACACACACACCCACACACACACACACACACACACACACACTCAAACCAAGAATGGGCTTACGGGGTTTTACGCCACGCCAGAGGCCCACCTGCCAAACAAAGGGCTTACGGGATTTTAAGCCACGGCAGAGGCCCAGCAGGTCAACAACCACACACACACACACACACACACACACACACACACACCCACACACACACACACACACACTCAAACCAAGAATGGGCTTACGGGGTTTTACGCCACGCCAGAGGCCCACCTGCCAAACAAAGGGCTTACGGGATTTTAAGCCACGGCAGAGGCCCAGCAGGTCAACAACCACACACACACACACACACACACACACACACACACACACACACACACCCACACACACACACACACACACACACACACACTCAAACCAAGAATGGGCTTACGGGGTTTTACGCCACGCCAGAGGCCCACCTGCCAAACAAAGGGCTTACGGGATTTTAAGCCACGGCAGAGGCCCAGCAGGTCAACAACCACACACACACACACACACACACACACACACCCACACACACACACACACACACTCAAACCAAGAATGGGCTTACGGGGTTTTACGCCACGCCAGAGGCCCACCTGCCAAACAAAGGGCTTACGGGATTTTAAGCCACGGCAGAGGCCCAGC